>CM076580.1:1567415612-1567586787 GCA_034641835.2 Pinus albicaulis
TGCACAAATTTAGATCTAAGCACAAAAAGACATTAAGTAGATAAAATATAATATGGCTCCATGCATCCAATAGACAAGACAAGAACAAAGTGTTTAAAAGAATGATTTGTATTATATTAAAGAATGGGTCACCTGAGAGGAAAACAAGAAAGATGTTTTCCGGTTCTCCTCAGTGGGATGGGTTCTTGGAAGTCCTCAGTGTTTCAGATCTAAATTTCCTCTCTCTTATTGGTGTAGAAAAACAAACATGGAACTCAATGGGAGTTCATAAATCAAAATGGAAAATGGTGACCAAGCATAGATCCAGAGTGATCTAATGCAATGAAGGTGACTAATGAATGGGGAAAACCCCCCTATTTATAACAAAATATTGGGCGGTCTAGAACTCGGTGCATAAATAAAATATTATTAATCGAATTCTAGAAGCACCCTTTAGGAATATTTTATTATATTTGTTGGAGGGAAAAGGGTTCTTGACTTGGGTCAATTCCTTTATTTATAAATAATAAATAAATAAATGATTTATTTATCATTTTAGGGCAATGATGGGGATATAATTAAATAAATAATGGTTTATTTAATTATTTATGTATGATTTAGTCAAATTTAACTAAGAATATTATTTAAATAATGATTTAAATAACTCTTAGGAAATAATTAAATAAATAAGGATTTATTTAATTAATTTCCTTGTTTTGGGTTAAATATGACCAAATAAGTTATTTTATATGGTGAAAGCAATTTTACTTAGGGTAAAATTGGTCTTACATGGTGTACTTGGGTTCATCTAATAAGAATAGGTTAGATGACCAAAAAAATGGTGTAACAGATTGCCCCCCAACGTGCGAGTGTTAGGAGAAAATCGTATGACCAAAGTACGTTGTAAGAACTCAATCACTAGATATCAAAAGGGAAGTGAGAGAGAGAAGGGTAATGTTGTCTGATATGCTAAAGGACTAGACCCTGAGGAGATGAGACTTATAGGTGCAACAAGTCTCTAGTTTATGAAGTGGTACATATGCTAAAGGCAGCGAGGGAGGCATACCTATGCCCGCTGAGACAAAGTACAAAGAATAAGGCGCCCGAAAAACCACGGAACGCAATAATGAAGCATGTGCTGGCCTAAACATGAGCTAGATAAATAACATGATGAATCCCACATACATGTAATGCACGGAATAAACTTGGGACTTATACAATAATATTTTAGTACATGAGATAAATACACCCAAATGACCCCTCCCCCTACACACGGGGGAAGGGCTCGCACATCGAGGCTGGTATGTAAATTGAAAGAGCGGCTGCAAGTAGGCTGAGGCCAATATCATCAAATGAAGAGGAAATTTGCATCAAGAGCTGAAATGAAAGTCATCAGGGCATGTGGGGGCTACTTGCGGGGCCACCCCCTTTATGAGGTTGAGACATCTCACCCATGCTAGAGAATCACCAATAGCTGCTGCTGCGTCATTGGACCATCAAGTGTATATATCACGAACATGCTAGGAAGAACTCGAACCCAGGTACACTGCCCCCCTAGACCTGGCTTCTAGAGTAAATGAGCTAATGTCGACAGAAGTAGGTCCGCCATAGGTGAGGCAATAAGGGGACCCCAACTAAGGCACGAGAGAAAATAGTAGAGCGACGAACAAGTAGACACTGATGATGATGATGGAATGACGAAAGGTCCAAAGGGGACTTGAAAAAAAACATTAGTACAAAATGGTAACTCATGACAGAAATCGACACAATCAAGAATAAATATGGAGGCCAAGCAGTGCCCCAAGGAAGAGTGTTGTAAGTGAGGAAGTCCAATTGGGAGAAGAGGGAAAGGAAAACTTCGTGGACAACATGTGTCCTGGTAAGGTAGTGAATGATAAAAACAAACATACGCTGGCTATCTACAAGGAGATAAAACATGCATTTCGAGTGGGAAATGCTAAGGGTAATATCTCTTAAGATAGAGTGCATTGCGAGGATTAGGAAGGGGGTGGCCTTCAAAGTCCTCTAAAATATAGGCTCCCTTCCCAGGATCTTTACTGATGATGTAAGGAGCTAGCCATAAAGAGTCGAACTTCCCATGACCAAGGGTATTGTGGGCCTGGTCATATACTAGAACAAGGTCACCTTCATGAAAGGTGCGAGGGTGTACTTTCCGGTCATACTGAGCTTTGGTGCGCTTTTTGGCTGCTTCAAGGGTTTGCAATGCAACATGACGGTCTTCAGAGGCGCGCTCAAGCATGATAAGTAATTTTTCTAGAGGTTGGGTATCCGGGAGAAGTTCAACGGCTAAATGAAGGGAAGGAATTTCACATTCTATTGGTAAGACTGCCTCCTCACCAAAGACAAGGTGGAAAGGAGTGAAACTGGTGGCGGTTTTAACAGAAGTACGATAAGCCCACAAAGCAGGGAAGAGCATGAGATGCAAATTTGTTTTGTGCTTATTCACCATTCGTTGAAGCATGGTCTTAAGAATTTTGTTGACCGCCTCAACGTGGCCATTACCTTGGGGGTAATAGGAAGATGAATATTGGTGCTCAAAACCCAATAGGGAGGATAGCTCATGCCAAATCTGATCTTCGAAATGTCGGCCATGGTCTAAGACTAACTGTTTTGGAACTTTGAATCGAGCAATGACATGGCTAAAGAAAAAGAGGGCTGCAGTGGCTGCCATATTGTTGAACGTAGGCATAGCTTCGGCCCATTTAGTGAAATAGTCAACCGCCATGATGATATATTTATGGTTACTAGTAGATGGAGGTTGACATTCCATAAATTCGATGGCCCATTTACAAAAAGGACCGGCTGTGACGACAGGATGGAGAGGAGCGGGAGGGGCTCGTGCCTTGGGGGTGAAATGTTGGCAATTGGAACAGTGTTTGACTACTTCAATGCAATCACTGAAGAGAGAAGGCCAAAAATACCTAGCACGCATGAATTTTTGTGTGGTGGTGAGGCTGGAGAGGTCGCCACCACAAGCGCCACTATGGCAGGCATTGAGGACTTGCTCGGCTTCAGCGTGGGTGAGGCAACGACGAAGGACAATATCTACTCCGCGACGATAAAGGTCACCGCCGATTAGAAGGTAGCGAGAGGCTTGGTGTTAGATACATCATCGAGTAGCACGATCAATATGAAGGGCGAACTTTTGGGTTCACAAGAAAGTAAGGATGTCACCGTACCAAGGATCGTTGGTGGTGATGGAAAAAAAATGTTCATCAGGAAGAGCATCATTAATTGGAGTATCTTGCATCCTGGTAGGCAAATCAGAAATGAGTTCAGCTAGGACTAAACCTTTCTTACTTTTTGGGGTGAAAAATTCAAGGTCGAATTCTTGGAGGATAATGACCCAATGGGCGTACTTCCCATTGAGAATGTGGTGACTCAATAGGAAAGCCATGGGGTTGGAATCAGTCACAACCTTGGTGGAACGCATGAGGATATAATGACGCAGTTTTTGGACCGAAAACACGACAACTAGTGCTAATTTTTCTTCATGCGAGTAGGACACAGGTGGGCCGGCAAGGGTCTTATTGACATAATAGATCACATGTTCAACACCGTTATCATCCTCCTAGATAAGGACACCAGCAACCGAATAGGTGGAAGCATATATGTATAGGATGAAATCTCGGTCAAAGTCAGGGGGATAGATCAAGGGAGCGGATGTGAGAGCATGCTTGAGGGCATCAAAATACTCTTGAGCGTATGTATCCTAGACAAAAGGGGTGTGTGATCGAAGAAGTCTAAGGAAGCCGTGTGCAGTAGTGGCGTAGTCAGGAACGAATCAGCGAAGAAAATTAGCTTTGCCTTGGAGACTTTGCAATTGGTGTAAGGTACGAGGCATAGGGAGTTGAAGAATGGCTTTAACCTTGAAAGGGTCAAGAGTTATCCCATATTTAGACATGATGAAGCCAAGGAGGTGACCGACGGGAACACAGAAAACCCATTTCAAAGGGTTAAGGAGAATGTTATACTTGTGGCATCGAAGAAAAATGGTACGCAGGTCATGAAGGTGTTGCGCCCAATGTTTATAACGTGCAGTAAGGTCGTCTAAATAGGCAAGGATAATATGGGCTAACTCATGGAAGCAATAAGACATGGTGAATTGAAAGGTGGCGTCGGCGTTTTTAATGCCAAATGGCATGACTCGGTATGCGAAAGTGCCCCACAGACTAATGAACGCAGTTTTGAGTTGATCGCCACAACGGATAAAAATTTGGTTGTATCCGAAGAAGCCATCCATAAAGGAGAGAATCTCGTGCCCCACACACTCATCAATGATTTGGTAAATAAATGGTGTGGGGAAGTTGTCTTTGGGACAAGCTTTGTTCATATCGTGAAAGTCGGTGAAAACACGAATGGTGCCTTGTTTTTTGAGGACGGGAACTGGGTTAGACACCCAAGTGGTATATTCGATGGGGTAAATGAAACCAGCCTACTGGAGCTTGTCGATTTCATCTTTGATAGCTTCACGTCTAGAAGGATGGATGGGTCTCAACTTTTGAAGAAATGGAATGGCATCAGGCCATGTGTCGATGTGATGTTCGACGATGGCCAGATCGAGTCCGGGCATTTTTGAGTATGACCAGGTGAAAATATCACGGAATTCTTTGAAGAGTTTGGTGTAGGCTTCAATTTCTTCCGGAGTGCATTGGGCGCCCATGGTGATATGTTCTTCAATACCTAGTTTGACAGAAATGTCGATTTTGATGGTGGGAGAGATATTAGCTATATTGCCCTCTTCGAAAGCGTTAGGTTCAGGGATGGGGTTTTTGAACCAATCAACTTTATCGCGAATGAAGTCTTTGGATTCGAGGGCATATTGGTCATGGGATTGATGTGGGAGGAAGTATGCAGGATGGTGCATATCTTCCCATGGAAAATTGGGGTTGGTCATGGCTTCCATGATGTCTTCATCAGACTGGAAGATGGGAAGAGAGGATGGAAGAGGTTGACCTGATGAGGTAGAGGGATGAGACTCTCGATTGTGATGGGAAGGGCTCACAGGTACGATGTCATGTGAGGTGACAGAGTGAGCAGTGGGATGAGCAGGAGAAGCGTTGGGGGAAGGTACTAAGGGGTTCGTAGCCAGGAACCATGGTAATGAGGAAAGGTAGGAAATGGTAGTTGAAGGTTCGGTCATTTCAGTATCAGGAGAAGAAATGGTAATCGTTGTAGATAGGTGGTTCGGTGTGAGGGAAGAAGGATTATGGGTGAGGGCAGCTTCAAATTGGTGGTATGTGGCTAAAGAAGCACGATACTCATCAAATCGGGGGCAAAGGTGGGTATAGTGGCCATAGAAATTGCATAAAGAACAAGGGTGATTGGTGCGCAAGTTCTTCAGTTTTGGGGTAGAATCCGGTATGGTGACATGGACTTCTAGGATGTCTGGTTCTGGAAACGTTTCATTAACCATGGTCTTGAGAGGCGGTAATTCGGACATGTATGAGTGGCATGACCAACAACGTCACACATAGCACACTGGATGGGATGCTTGGGAGGCCAAGGAGGGGCAGGGTTGGGCAGGGTAGGTTTGTCCTTTGATTCCCCCTTCGAGCTTTGCCATTTTTACTCAAAGTGGGTGCAACAAGAGGTGATGCTTGTTGATGTGACTGAGGTACCAGCGTAGCAAGAGGAGTCCTGGGGATTGGTTGAACCGGGGTCAAAGTAATATATGGTTTAGGTTGACCTGGTGGAGTGGTGGCTGGAGGGTCAAGATACTAGACGGGTATACCCAAGGTCAAGTTGGGGAGCGATATGGTGGCCAAGGTAGGGACCGAATGAGCTCCGGGAGGGGGAGCAAGGAAAGGGAACGGGAGCGTCTTGGTTGAGGTGGCGAAGTACTAGCGGGAGAAGTCATGGGGATTGGTTGAACTGGGGTCAAAGCAAGATATGGTTTTAGGTTATTTTGGTAGAGTGGTGGTGGAGGGGTCCCTGACACTTCTAACCGGACGGGTATACCTAAGGTCAGAGTTGGGGAGGGCTAGGGTGGCACGAGGTAGGGCCAAGATAAGCTCGGGAGGGGGCAAGAAAAGGGATCGACCGGCCGCCAAATATGGCCGGGAGGGAATGGTGTCGAGGTGGTTGATTTGATTGAAATGCGACCCACAGGGAGGTAATGCAGCAGAAGAATATTTAGAAGGAAGAAGGGTGGCTAACGGGGGCGAAGGGCTAGGAGCTGGTTGAGGTTGAGGTGGCTGACTAGCCAAGGTGGGCTCTGTAAGGTTGTTCCAAGATGATTGCATCATGGAAACGTTCGCCAAGTTAGGATTAAAGATGGGAAGGGAGTCCAAAAAGGTTCCAAGCAAGGAGGAGTATTTGTAGACGCCGGGGGAAACACTGGTCAAAGAATCAATAGTTTGCTTGTTGGTGACAATAGAGATGGTGGACTCAGGGGAGATCTGATATTTTGGTTCATGGTAGGTCAACTGGTCAATGGTGATGATCTTGCCATTGTGAGGGAAGAACATCTTGTGGTGGACTGCGGATGGGACAGAAGACATGGCATAGGTGTAACTACGCCCCAAAAGGATGTTGTAGTCAAGAGGGGCATTGCTAACTTCAACGTTGACATAAACAGTCTTGCCGGCAACGGTGATAGGACAGTTACGGAATAGGCCAATGGGATGGGAGGCATGGCCATCCCACGCATGAAGGGTGATGGTGGAAGGGGCCAGTTCAAGGGATCCAAGTTGATTCCAAACCGAAGCAGACATTATGCAGGTAGATGCCCCCTCATCAATAATACACCGAGCAACATTGGTGTTTCAAATTTTGACTGGGATTTGGAAAGCAACCAAAGGAGGAAGAGGGGGATGGTCTAACTGATGGGTGTCAGAAACAATCAATTGGTCATCAGCAGGATCTACAGTGCCCACGGCAGATAGTAGAGCCCTCTTTTGAGAAGGACAAGACTGGAGGAGTTTCGGCATTGAAATGGCAACAGGAGATTGGGCCAGATCATCTACTATGTTGTATGAATGGGCAGCCCGAACAGAGGCAAAATTTCGGCGTAATGGTCCCTTAGGAGTCTTGGGATGAACCTCGGCTTTGGGCAGAGGGAGTTGCAAGGGACCATTGGGTGTCGATAGAGGCTTTGTAGAACCTGACAATGGAGACTCGGAGACGGACAAAACAGGAGGTGTGGGATACTTACGGGACCGAGTTTGAAGGTTGAGGTCGACGGTGAGAGGTGGGTCAGAAGCCATCATGAGAATTTGGTAATCAGAGGAACCAGAAGGGGAAGGTTGAGTGGTTACCGGGGCATGAGGGGGTTGAGTGGCCACAAATCCTTATTGGGGGAAAGGATCGGTAAACACAGCGGGTTGAGAAGTAGCTGGGGTCGGAGGGACAGTAGGGGAGGAGTGTTGTCCCCGCACGGTGGCCTGATAATCCCACATCTGCCACATTTGTGGTAATAAGGGACAATCGTGAGTGTAATGACCATAAACACCGCAACACGAATAGGGCTTACTGGTGCGAAGTGGCCTGTTCGGTTTGGGCTGAGAACCCTGTGGTTAGTTAGCAGTGTGAGGATCAATAGTTGAAGGATTGGGTCCACGATTACCAAGGGTAGATTGGTTGCCTTTCCTCTTTCTTTGAGAATGAAGAGAATTGGTCGTGTCCTGCTGCGCAAATACGTGCCCTAGAGGGGGTAGTAAGTGCTGTGGTGGGGGTTGAGAAGGCAAGGGGGTGAGAGGTCCAAATGATGGAGGAGCTGGGACACCAAGCTGTGGGTAAGGATAAGGGTTAGGATGGGCAGCAGTGAGGTAAGCAGGAGTAGGGGCAAAAGGGGGAGGGATGTCGTATCCTGGATACATGCTACCTGGAGGGGGAAAGGTGCTAGAGGTGCTGGCCCCTCCCGGAGGGAAACCATAGCCCATAGTAGGTTGGGCAGAGGTATGGGAAAGAGCTCTGACGATACCGTCGGCAGAGTGAGATGCCCCCGGGGCGTTAGCACCGCCAGGCTTGGGGAGGTCAGGAAGGATGGTATAAACATAACCAGATTGAGCATAAATAAGGTCATATTTCAAGGCGATTTGGAGGGCGGCTTCTTCGGTTTGAGGGAAATGAGAGGCGACATATTTTCCAATGGGAGGTAAGAGAGAGCGAAGGAACCAATCCATATAAACCCAATCTTCAAAGGGGGGAGCGCAACATAGGCTTCTTCTTTGCCGCCATTCCTGGACATGAGCAGAAAGGCGGGTTGAAGAGGATTGACGGAAGGAGGTTAAAAGCTCTGTACTAGTGTCGTATCGGAGAGGGAGCTGGAAATAAGATAAAAAGGCTTGGGAAATGGTCGCAAAAGTGGTATGGGAGGAGGTGGCCTATTCAACATACCATTTAGAAGCTTCGCCTGTAAGCGTGCATTGGAACAATATAAGAGGGATAGAATCGTCGGTGATGGAATTGGAGGAACACCACATATGGAAGGATCAGATATGGTTGGAGGGATCCTCACTAGCAAGGACTTCGAACTTGGGAATGTAGGAGGGGAGCTTGGTTGGCATAGCAGGCCAACTAACATCGTGGCGGATAGGGTCATTAATCAGGCGGTGAAGTCGAGGACTAGGCGGCCATATGAGACGATAGGGCGGTCGAGGGTAGGTCTGAAGTGGTTCCCACTTTTAAACAGAGACCAATGATAGTGAAGTGCGGGATTCTTCTTTGGTAATGGTAGTAGGCCCTAAAATAGACATGGTAAAAGTGGTAGGGGAAGAACTAGGAGTAGGGGGAGAACCCGAAGAATCAGAGGAAGAGTTGGAGTGTGGACTCGGGGGAGGACTTAGTCGATGACGACGGGAAGGAGGAGGTCGATCAACCGGAAACTGAGGGTGAAGGCCAAGAAGTCTCCGGGAAAGGCGCCTTGGGGGCGCAATGGTGACAGGAAGAAGGAAACCGACAGGGGCGGAAAGGGACAGAATCAATTCAGGTCAAGGGTAGAAAAAGGTGCAGTGACAATTGATTTTAGAGTCTTTGCCAGGCGGTGTTAACCGGGCGCTTCTTCACTTAGAGATTGATTAATGGCCAAACGTGCGTTAATTTTAATTAATTTTTGTTTTAAACCCAAACGATTTTGAAATGCAAAAGAAAAAAGTGTCTTGTAAATGCTTGAAAATAAATACGCGATAAATAAGACTAAAGAACAGAAAATTAACAACTATTAATAATGCATCAAACTAACCCGAGAAGGCGGGTCTCAAGGCAGATCTATAAGGGAAAAAATAGCAAGCATGCTAAAAGAGGCCAATAGATCTATTACGGGGAGGGACAGGATTTAGGGAAATGCAGAAAAGAAAGTGCATGGGAACAAAGAGAGCGGAGAACCAGGTTACTGCTAAAAGGAGAAGTCGATAGAAAACTAGAAGGGGCAAAGGAGAGTTAGCCCTAGAAATAGACAAACAAAACGATATGAGGTGATTTGAGAGGGAGAAGAGCTGATCTAAAGGGATCGGAAAAGGAGGTATCAGATTTGAGAAAAATAAGGCTGAAACTCTGAAAATTCAGACTTCTGAAACAACAAAGGCTCTCCCACAAAATGTGGAGGGTATTAGAGCCCTAAGGGGCAAGATTCCCTCTTAGTTAAGTGAAGTAGATCAGAAACAGGTCTAAACAGGCAGAGACAGAGGCTGTAAAACCCTGGCAGAAGCTTCAGACAAACCCAAAAGAAGTGCTGGAAAATTTGCAGAAAAAGTGCGGGTCGCAGGTTCTGACCTGTTTGCAGTCCAGGACGCAGATTTGGGGTAGAAAAGTGCGACCTCAAGGCCAGGTCACACATTTTGGGCCGATAAGTGCGACTTGCAGATCCGGCTCTCTCGGCGGCAGATTTCAGAAAAAGTTGTCGTCCAGCTGTGGCTGATGTCTGTCACCTGCGCAATAAGGCCAGAAACACACGGAAGTTAAAAATTTGACTGTTAGAGGGCATTAAGGAGTGAAAAACACCAAAAAAATAGGATAAACAGAAAAATTAAAGAAACCACATAATTCTAAAATAGTTGGATATACAAGAATATATAAAACGGCAGTGATGCCAAAGAAAACACAGTAATTAAACAATTGTTAGTATGAATCTTTCGTCATAAAAGATCACTTTAGCTACACATAAAAAATAGCCCTAACATCGATTATGGCTGCAAAATATCTTTAAGTCTGCTGCACAAATCCAGATCTAAGCACAAAAGACATTAAGCAGATAAAATATAATATGGCTCCATGCATCCAATAGACAAGACAAGAACAATGTATTTAAAAGAATTTTATATTATATTAAAGAATGGGGCACCTGAGAGGAAAACAAGAAAGGTGTTTTCTGGTTCTCCTCAGTGGGATGGGTTCTTGAAAGTCCTCAGTGTTTCAGATCTAACATTCCTCTCTCTTATTGGTGTAGAAAAAACTAGAGAAACATAGAACTCAATGGGAGTTCATAAAGCAAAAATGGAAAATGGTGACCAAGAATAGACCCAGTGTGATCTAATGCAATGAAGGTGACTAATGAATGGGGAAAACCCTCCTATTTATAACAAAATATTGGGGCGACCTAGAACTCGGTGCATGAATAAAATATTATTAATCGAATTCTAGAAGCACCCTTTAGGAATATTTTACTATATTTGTTGGAGGGGAAAGGATTCTTGACTTGGGTCAATTCCTTTATTTATAAATAAG
The DNA here is from genome assembly GCA_034641835.2 of Pinus albicaulis. Taxonomy (NCBI): domain Eukaryota; kingdom Viridiplantae; phylum Streptophyta; class Pinopsida; order Pinales; family Pinaceae; genus Pinus; species Pinus albicaulis. Next base: position 1,567,426,278 of record CM076580.1, read on the forward strand.
AAATAAATAAATGATTTATTTATCATTTTAGGGAAATGATGGGAATATAATTAAATAAATAATGGTTTATTTAATTATTTATGATGATTTAGTCAAATTTAACTAAGAATATTATTTAAATAATGATTTGAATAACTTATGCTTAGGAAATAATTAAATAAATAAGGATTTATTTAATTAAGTTCCTTGTTTTGGGTTAAATATGACCAGGAAATATAAACAAATAAGTTATTTTATATGGTGAAAGCAATTTTACTTAGGGTAAAATTGGTCTTACATGGTGTACTTGGGTTCATCTAATAATAATGGGTTAGATGACCAAAAAAAGGTGTAACACCAATGTGTCTTGATTGTCAATAGTGTTATGTGTGGATCTCTTTTAGTAATTTTTAATTCTGAGTGGTTTTTCATCTGATTTGCATTTTATAAGTAAGTGTTTGCCCTACTTTCTTGCTGCTCTCTATTAGAAACCATCATATACCTTAGCTTACTGGTATGCTGTTGTTTTCTTGTTGAGCCATTGAACTTGTCGCAACTCTTGCTTTTATGAAAATTGAGTTTTATTTTCATTTGCAAATTTAGAAAAGTCTTTTAAAGCTTACTAAGACCTCAATTTCACTTGAAACCATTGAATTTTGTTATTTTTGCTAAGGATAAGTAGAAATTTTTCTTGGTTCGATCACAAACTATGAAAAACATTCTCAAAACTTTCTAGAAGAATTCAAACATTAGTCTTTTCTTTTGCTTTTGAATTTTATGTTTTTAGGAATTTTTCATAAAGTTTTCTTTTTGGAAAGAGTTTGTTAAAAGATTTGTAGTTTTTAATCTCATTGGTGAAGGATTTTATTTTGAATGAGTAATTGATCATCAAATGAAATTGAGTTTAAAAAAAAAAAAAAAGTCTTCTTTTCAAAGATTTTTGTTTATAAACGAAAGAATTGGTGTTTTAAAAGTTATTGAAATCTCTTAAATATTTCTTTTAAATAGGTTCCATTGAAAAAAAAAGAGTTTCATTCTCATATAGATGCATTTAGTGTATTTTGAGTCAGGTCATAAAACATCATTGAAGTTTCACTTCCATACCTTCTGTCTTAAGAAATAGCCAAACTGAAAACAACGCTTTAATTAAAATTAATCTAGATATTTTTACATTTTCTAGGGCTCCTTTCCACCAACATAGCTTAGGCTAGTGTCTTGGAATAGGTTGCAATTAACATTCCAAGACAGTTAAAACAAACAAGTAGCAATCTTGCAGTAGGAAAATCCAATTGTAGCATGTATGCTCTGGGAAGCTCTTCTTAAAAGAGTCAAGCACGAGATCATGTCCGAACCAGTGAGGTAATCATACATATCTCATTGGGAAATATAGCAGATGTGCACGTATTAAAAATGGTAAACCTCGGATAGACTATTATCAAGGAGCCTGGGGTCACTTGTCGGTAAACCTTGGATTATATCAAGGAGCATTCAAGGGGATTGAGCTTGTTTCTTTGCCCTTGTGTGTATATCAGATCGTAGAATGTTCCCCCAGGTATATTTATTCTCGTTGGTGACGTTAGTGGCTATAAACTTTAGGATTCTTTCCCAAGGTGACGGTGAAGGGAAGGTCCCACTGTACCTAGAGCAGACGTTGACTAGACTCACTTGGACTTTCCAGAGGGTTCTCTTTACTACAAGATGGTTTAAGTAGAGAAACTTGCACCGGTCTATTTCATTAAGCAGGTTTTCGGGGTAACTATTCCAACCACTATTTCTGCATTAAAATTCTAAGATGTTGGATTTCATCACCAACTAGTGTTTTTAGTGTGGGAATCTACTGTTTGTGTGTGGATTGATATCTTAGATTTTGTAGGCATGTGATCAATTTTATTGTTTCTTTAGAGACATTAGGACATTTTATTGAAATTTTATTTGATTTCGTGTGTTAAAATTTTTAATCGTGGTAGAATTACCTAGACAATCATGTAGAATGCAAGGGAAACCCCCTAAGTACACACCAAGATAGTTAGAAAAACTCAAATCTGAAAAAGGAAAAACATCAGGGACAGGATCAACTGAACACGAAGAAACATCTATAATTATTCATACTGAATATGAAGCAGATAAACCTTGAAAAACAAAGAGTACTCCAAAAAGAGTTTCAATTTCTGAACTAGCTGAACTTGTCTCTACAACTAGTGAATTATTAGATTTAGAACCTGAAATTTCTGAACCAGAACCTATAACTGTTATATCCGAGATTAATTCTCCATTCATCACTCCAACCCCTCGTCATCCTGATTCACCCAGAGTGAAGTATCGTATCACTGAAAATATTCCTCCTGGTCTCATTAGTATTGAAGAAGAAGTAGTTCTTCCTCCTACTCAGGACTCTTTAGATCTTAGGCCAAGTGAATCGATTTATTATATTCCTTTAAAACTAGATCCTTGGTATTCTCAGTTGGCAGACTTTCTACAAAATACTGGTCTAAATTATTCACCAGGTCCCAAATTCCTTTTTACGCTATACCACGAGGTTACAGACCTCCACTACACATGTCTGGGGATTCATCCATGTTTTCTGCATCACCAGAAATATATTTGTATGGTGGTCTGTCTGCTCTAGTAGGATACCAGTCGCTCTCTGGTACTTTCTCAAGAGAAGCTCCTTCTCTCGACAAGCATGCATCATCATCTGGTCAAAATGAATCAAATACCAAAAATTTGAGTACGAAACACGTTTACATGATGTCTGGAAACATTCCTAACCCTGACCCTCAAAGTAGTAATTTACAGTTTGAGGGGAAACCTCAAGCTAGTAATTTACAGCCTAGGGGGCAACCTTAAGGACAATACATACCTCAAGGTCACTACATACCTCAGGGTCAATATCAACCTCAAGGTTAGTACCCAACTCAGGGTCCATAGCCTCTTCAAGGACAATATCCTATACCAAGACAACCATCTGTTCAGGGATAGAAAATTCCTTTAGGGCCACAATTTTACCTGGAGCAACAACTGTTCCAAGGAAGTGGGAATTATCCAGCTAATTATCAAACATATGTTCCAAATTATCAACCTGGTTATGTTCCTTCTTATGCTGCACAACCTTTATACCCCGGAGTAAACACAGTGTGGGATTCATCACAAGTTCAACATAATTTTCAACCTAATGTACGAGTACCTTATTATCAATCTGGTTAGCCAATGGGTTACAGTCAACCTGTCCAACCTATTCAACCTACGATTCAGGTACCTGCATCTGGTACAATTCATCCGCCTGGTCCGAGTACACCTAGAACTCCCACTCAAACTGCTGCACCAACTTCTGTTCAAGCTACCACACCTATTCCTGGAGTTTCTGCACCTCCTATTTCTACAGCCCCTCAAGTATCACAACAAATCCCTATAGTCTCTGCACCACATCCTAGACCTACAATCCTGACTACCATTCAGGTACCTACGGGACAACCTAGTACAAGTACAATTGCAACAAGCCAACCTTAGTTTTATTATCAACCATATCAAGGGTAGTATTCATATGGGCCTGCAACACAAATTCCAATATACCAGCATCAAACGTACCTTGGTTACACATATCATATAGCAACTCAAGCCTAATATGGTCTAGCTAATATTGGTTACCTGGGAGGTATTCCAATCCCAAATGCATAGGCTATTCCAGGATATCCTGGATATCCTCCTCCTACTACTAGTATAGTTCCACAAGGTTATCAATTTTCTCAATACCCTAATTGTCAGTTGACATTCATAGCAACTTTAGATTTACCTGTTTTGTCACGCCTTACGAATGATCACATCTATTATCTTTCGTACTAGCCGCCAATGCCAAATAAGTTTCCCAGTGATATCCCTAAATTTGAAGGGAAATCAGGAGAGGACCCATCGAACCATGTCATGACTTACCACCTCTGGTGTGCATCCAACTCTGTGATTGATGATTCTATTCCATTAAGATTGTTTCAAAGAACATTGATAGGCTTAGCTACTAAATGGTATATTGAACTACCACGTGGCTCATTCAACAATTTCAATGCTTTAGCAATTGCATTCTTAACACATTTTTAGTTTCCAGTCAGATATGACAATGTCACAAAATTATTAACTTCATTAAAAAAATCTATGTATACATACATATCCGATCACATACATGAATGGAGAGGTAGAATACGTTTAGTGAAAGTTTTTATTTTGGATCAGATTTTGGCAAAATTATTTATCAAATCATTACTTCCAAAGATCATTGAAGATGTGGCTAAGGGAGGAGTTGTTACTAAGGAACAGGTCATTGCTCAAGCTCAGTACTTAGACCTTGTTTATACACAGTCTGGTACTTTGTATGAAAAAATTATTGATTTACCACGCCCTGGTCAAGTAACTGCAACTCCTTCAGGATCTCATATTGCAGATGGTGTAATTGGTTTAGTTAATACAAATAAAAGTAAGAATAAATCATCTAATATTACTTCTCCTATAATAACTTTACCTGATTCACCAAAAGGAGATTCTTCCCTTGAAACTTCTGTCGACATTCATGTTGTAGATTCGTCTACAACTAAATCTAAAACCGGTAATAAGAAGAAAGGTAAGAATAAAAGTAAGCAGACTTCATCACCCAAAGGGAAAACTAAAAAAACAAAATCGTTTGATGATAAATGAAAACCTCGTTATCCTTGTCTTATTTGTGACGAGGATCACTTTACTAAAGAGTGCCCGCATCGATTTGAGGTCTCCAAATTTGTTAAAGGTTCACCAACACCCGCTGTCTTGAAGGATCCTTTTCCTACTCAAGATAGAAAAATGATAGGATCTTCTTCACACTCATCAGCAGACATTTTAATGATGTCTAAGGTTATGGTTGCGACACGATCGCAAGACTATGGAAATAAAAATCTTGTTACTGGTAAAGACCTAGAAAATTCTAATTCAACACCAGCTACATATCCTTCAGTTTCTGATCCACTCCATATCAAGAAACCTAATCCTAATCTAGTAATTAAACCACCTGCTAAAGCTGTACTTCAAAAGTCAGCTTTCAATCGACATGTGAGAGCTGCTCAAAACTACAACATTGTTGAAGACTTGGTGATTTCCCCTTCAGCAATGTCGGCCCTCGAAGTGCTACAATCATGTCTAGCACAAATGAAATTACTTTTATCAGCTATTGGAGCTATATATCCTCAGGATTCTAATCTTATGGTCTTCGATTTAGAAAATTTTACACCGAGACTCCCCCATCAAATGGATTTTTAGATTCCAGTATTAGTAAAAAGCACACGAATTTTTCGTACTGTAATTGATGAGGGGGAATCTATGTGCATAATTTCGTTAAATTGTTGGAAAAGTCTTGGTTCTCCCACAATTAACCAATCTCCGACAATCATTAAAGCTTTTGATGGAAGAGGATTCCATCCGTATGGAATTTTACAGGATCTACCTATAGAGGTCGAAGGTAAAACCGTTAATCTAGATGTGGAAGTAGTTGATGCCCCTCTAGATTACAACCTTCTTCTGGGTCAAAGTTGGTATTATGCTATGACTGTTGTCATGTCTTCCGTCTTTCGGTTAATCATGTTTCCTCATAAAGGAAAGAAAATCGATCAGCTCTCATATTATTCGTCCGATCCAGCCCCTACAGATAGTATTCAGCATGTTTAGTAAAAGATTCTATTTTGATGGGAACTTTTTCTATGCCTCCACCCAACATACCACGCACCATTGCTAATATCAATATGATTTCATCAAGCACTATTCCATTTGATGATCCTTGGATAGTGCCTTCATCATCAGAAATGGATTCTTTCAATGGCGAGATGCCTTTGAGTCCTTTTGAGATAGCATATACAATGGTACAATAATTTTCTGACACACCTTCAACTTATCCTGATCCAATGAATGTGGTCACTGAAGAATATTCTTCACTATCAAGATCAGCCTTGACATGTATTTCCGATTCTTTTCAACAAGTCTTTTCTACTGATGAAAGTATTCATGAAATTCTGTCTATGGATGAATTACCATGGGATGATCTACATCATAGACCTTCGTTTTTACCTGAACTTGATAGATTTGAACATGATTTTTCATCAATTTTTACAATTGGTTATGTCAAGGAACCACAAAATCCAATCATGATTACAAATTCGGATTCTGACATTAATTTTGGATACATTTCTGCAACTATTCTTATTGACATATCAGTTAAACCTGGAGTTGTTGAAAACATTCATAGAGGAGCTTCTTGTACGATTGATGAAATTAATACATATAAAGCTCTATTTCAAGAATTCTGTGACATATTTTCCTAGTCCTACGAAGAAATGCCAGGAATTGATCCAAAAATTGTCATTCATGAAATGAAGACATACCCAGATGCAAAGCCTATTAGACAATTTTTACGTCCGATACATCTGAGGAAAGTTGCTACTATCAAAGCTGAAGTTGAGAAATTACTAAGAGCAGGATTTATTTATCCAATCCCACTGATAGATTGGGTATCTAATATCGTTCCTGTTACCAAAAAACAAGGGACTAAACGAGTATGTATCGATTATAGGGACATTAATAAAGCCTGTCCAAAAGATAATTCTCCTACCCCTTATATCAACCAAATCATTGATGATTGTGCCGAAAATGAGATGTTTCCATTCATGGATGGATTTTCTGGATATAATCAAATAAACATACTCCCCGTTAATCAACCAAAAACAACGTTCATTTGTCCTTGGGGAACATTTGCTTACTGTAAATTACCTTTCGGATTTAAAAATGCTGGTGAAAATTTTCAAAGGGCCATGTCTTACGCTTTTCATGACATCAAACACATTGTGTAGCCTTATATGGATGATTTACCTGCTCATTCAATACACAGGGAAGATCATCCTACTCATCTAAGAGCAATTTTTATGAGATGTAGGCATTACAAGATTCGTTTGAATCCACACAAGTGTGTTTTTTGTGTGCAATCTGGACGATTATTGGGATTTGTTGTCTCCAAAGCCAGCATTTGTGTTGACCCATCGAAGGTTGAGCCCATCATAAATCTACCTCCTCCTTTCACACTTCACCAACTCCAAAGTTTGCAAGGGAAAGAAAACTTTTTACTTAGATTTATCCCGAACTATGTTGAGTTAACAAAAGGTTTTACTAGGTTGTTGAAACAAAATATTCCTTTTATTTGGGATGAGATTACTGATCAATCTTTTGATGCTCTAAAAAATGCATTAACCCATGCACCGTTATTGCATCCACCCAATTACAACCAGGATTACTTTTTATACCTAGCAGCCTCTGATTCCACCATTGGAATGGTTTTAGTTCAAGAGGATGAATTTCACAGTGAACATGTTATTTATTATCTAATTAGGAATTTGAATCCAACCGAAATTAAATATTCACATGTGGAGAAATTGGCCTTGGCAGCTGTTCAAGTTGTCCAAATATTACATACTATTACGCAAGACAATGGTAATTTCTAATTGCAACCCAATGATGTATATTTTGACAAAAAAGTTACTTGGGGGAAAATAATCTAAATGGATTGTTATCCTACAAGAGTTTGATTTGGAATTTGAAAAATCTAAATCAAAGAAATCACTAGTGTTTGCAGAACTTATGTGTGATTTTCCCAATACTGAGATGAAAACTGTGGTAGAGCATCCTATTGAAGATGAATCTTTGTTTCTTATCAATACATTAGATCCATGGTATGGAGGTGTCATCATTTATCTTCAAACCCAAACCTTTCGGCCATAAATTTCATGTTCAAATCAATGAAAGATCCATTACCAATCTCAGCAATACAATATTGTTGGGGACACACTTTATCGTCATGGTGCAGATTCTGTTTTTCGACGTTGCATAACTCATGAGGAGGCTGAAAGGGTTATAAATGACTACCACTCTAGAGCATGTGGTGTTCATATGTCTGGGTACGCCACAACCCAAAATATATTGCGCGCTGGGTATTTTTGGCCCTCAATATTCAAATATTGCATTCTTGCGGTCCAAAAATGCCACAACTGTCAAATTTTTGATAAAAAGACGCGTGCACTACTAGCTCATCTTCACCCGATCATTGCTGTTGGTCCCTTTGCGAAATGGGGCATTGATTTCATTATATGTAACCCTCACTCGGCCGGGGGGCATGGGTATATTATTCTCACATTAGATTACTTTACCAAATGGGCCGAGGTGATGCCTACATTTGCGGCCGATGGCAAGACTGCAGCTACGTTCATGTTCAATTATGTGATTGATTGTTTCGGTGTACCCCAAGCTATTATCACTGACCATGGGAGTAATTTTCGAAATATAATGATGACCAACCTGTCTGATCAACTTGACCTGTGCCATCATAATTCTACTCCATATTTCCTAGAGGCTAATGGTCAGGTTGAAGCTGTTAATAAATTTTTAACCACCATGATCAAACGGATTATTAGAACTCACAAATCGAATTGGCATACCATGTTTTTTTCAGCATTATGGGCATACCGAACCTCAGCAAAAATTGCAATAAGGTTCACTCCTTTTCAACTGGCTTACGGTTTAGAATTTGTGTTACCCATTGAATGCGAAACTCCATCACTCCAATTAGCCATAGAGTTATTACCAACTACCTCTCAAGAGGAAAAACTCTTTTTGTACTTAGGACAATTATATAAGACTCGACACACTACTGCATTAGCTGCCGAAGCTCATAAAAAACACGTTAAAGCTCAGTATTATCAAGGTCTTACACCTCTCATTTTTTCAGAAGGTGACCTAGTCTTAGTATATGATTAAGCTAATGATAAGCTAGGAGCTGGGAAATTTGAACCAATGTGGCATGGTCCTTACATTGTCAAGTGAGTGCTTGCAAAAGGGGCCTATGAATTGACTAATTATGACGGGTCTCTTTAGATAAACCCAGAAATGGTCTTTATCTGAAGAGATATCATGCTTGATTCTTGTGTGGAGATCTTACTTGTATATTAGTTATTTTTCTAATTAGTGTGCCTTAGATTAGAAAAGTGTGCCTATTTTTTACTACTATCACTGCTTATCTTGATTACTCTTGATATTGTAGATGTCGACATCCCTTCAAACATACATTGGTTTTTCCGATGGTGCTTGTCGTAGTACACAGAATATTTCTTCTGCAGCTTGGGTTATCTATTCACCTACTGATGAGTTCGTTTCTATGCTTGGGGTAAGCCTTATTCAAATAATGAATAATGTTGCAGAATATAGCGCAGTGATTGAGTTATTATCTGATGCCATTTAATTTGGTATTCGATGTTTGATTATAAGGTTAGATTCAGAACTCATTGTATTACATCTAAACAGAGTATACACAATTAAAAATCCAGTGTTATTAAGATTATCTTTGAAGGTTTGTCTCTTGGAAAGACAATTTGATTATATCGAATATCAACACATTTCAAGAAATTTAAACACATTGGCTGGTGCATTAGCTAATCGTGTTTTAAATAGACATTTGCAACATTAAACAGTAAATCAAAACAACATTTGATATATGTGAACAAGATAGTCAGAGAAGGTAGTAATATCATCGATAGAAGTTTGTGTTTTCGAAAATATTACATTGTCTGTGATCATAGGTTTAAAACACCTTATGATCTGAAAGATAGTGATAAAAAAAAAAAAAAATAGTCCACGAAGATCATCCATTATCTGTGGTGATGATCATGGTAGTAAACTATCGCCCGTGCCACCTTGCGCAGGAATCTCCTGAACTGTCCTGGAACACAAATAACGTGTCTCTGGAGACGAAGAGGAATGTCATTTGTCGATGTCTCTAGGATATCTATGGTCAACCTCTCCAGGTTGTGCTCCATGTCAGTAAGGATTTTTGTTGCTTAATTTGTGGCTATGCAACAGGCTCTGTTTGCCGTCTTTCAAAACCACGGAGTGTAGCCGACCTTCGTGGACCAACATCTTCATTTGAAATTTTTTCATCAGTATTGGACGATTGAAAATAAAAATAAAAATTAGAGTTAAAACACATCAAAATGATTCATTGACTTGATTCATCCCATTGTGCCCATGGAGGTAAGGACATCTCAGGATCGCCTCGGAAATCTATACTCGCATACGAAAAATATTCAATCACAAATATTTGGTTCTCCAGCCAATGAAAATATGCCAGAGTGAATCGAACTACTGCACAACCATTGCCACCATGGCGGGCCATCAGTGCAACCCAACGTACCATACGAGGTTCTATAAGTTCACCATGATCAATAGAGATAAGCTGAAGGGTGAGGAATGGAATCCCCCCCAAAGCAAAAGAAACCAAGATAGCACCATACCCAAATTTTTTCAACTTTGAGTTTTTTTCTTTGGTCAAATGGCCTTTCATATTGGCCAATACCCCTTCACACTAATTGAAAATGGTGCCTTTGAAACATTCGACTTCCGTCTGCATCTGAGACTTGGTAGCCACATGTGGAGCCGCGCTCCCACACAACCTGGTTACTATGAACGCAATCACTTTAAGATCACGATGTAGGATAGTTTTTATATCTATACGGTTATCTTTGGGATCAGATTCTTCACTGCAAAACTCTTTTTTATAGCTAGCAACAGGCAGGCCACCTTGCCTAGCTCCAAACAAAGAGATATGTTCCCCTCTTTTGGATAAACCAGTGAGAAAGTACATATCTTCTAGCTCAAGTTCTAGCCGGTGATCGCCAATGATAAAAAATTATTCTTGAACATCCCATTTGTTCATCAACCATGTCATTAGTTCCACTTGTGCCCTCATGCCCTAAATTGCCCAGAATTTACATAATCCACAATCTCTCAACACGCATTGTGTGTGGATCATTCATAGCTGCCTCGTCCACACCTTCATGTTCACTTTCTCTCCATTATAACATTGTGAAATAGTCTACAAATGGAAACATTTGAAGATTATAAACTTTTATAATGGAAAATTATAAGCATTTTGAGAGAATTTAACAATTTTCCTTTTTACACGGTGCCTCCGCAGTTTTTGTGCAGAGACAGTGCGGATGTCTGCACGTGCCCTTCATGAAAACCGCGGTAGCTCGATAATTTTCCTTATGGAAAATTATTGGGGTCTACAGGTAACCCATGTATGACCCGCAGACCCCTGAGGGCGGAATTTTGAGCATATTTTCTCCTCAAAAAATGATTTTAAAGCCTAAAAAGAGAATTTAATTAGATGAAAATGAAGAGAAGAGCGTTGTGGATTACCTGGTTCTGATGATTTGTGATATGAATGGTCAATTCTTCTGTTATCAGCTCCAGAATTTTTCTGCCAAAAGCTCTCAAATACAACTCTGAAGACAAAAGGTGAAAATGACTTTGTTGAACTACTTTTTATAAGAATTTTTGAATGAATAAAATATTGTATTTTATTTATTTTCCACTTTAAAAAGTGAATTTTTAGATATTTTTACTTTTTAGAAACATATATGTTTAATCCTTCGAGTTTTTGTGCAGAATACAAATTTTTGGTGATACAAATTATTTTGGTGATGAGTACACTTTTATCACTTTTTCGGGCTCTTAAAAAATTATGAAAAAGAAAAACCCTGGAGTTCTCTTTTAAGCCCTTTTTGGACTCTCTAAATATGAAATTTTGCTAAGTACTAGACTATTCAAACTCGTTAAAGGAAATGGACAGTCATCCTTTCAGTATAAGTTTACCCCTTTTCCTGACTGAAATGGACTATTTACGAAAAAGGTATACGTTGACTAATCATGGTTAATAGAGTTCTCTATTGTATTATTTTATCCTTTTTCGGGCTTGAGAGACTAAATTTACGAAAAGGAACAACTACAAAGTTTTCATAAGTTTTTCTTTCGACTCCCTAAAATTGAAAGTTTCACCTATATTGGACTTGTTAAAATTTAACAGTAAAGGACCTGTCGATTACAAATAGGAACGGACCACTCCTTCTTAGGGTTCGATTTTAATACTAAGTTGGACTCATTTGAAGGATGAGCTTAAAAAGAAAGAAAATGTTATCCTCCTTAGGCTTGTCAAAAATAAAGAGGTACTTGCCAGAAATGGTGGGGGAAAAGAGGGAAAATGAATCAAGTTGTCATACTTTGTTTTGAAAAGTAGTATACCACTCTTGAACACAACACTTTTTGTTACACTCATACCTGGGTTGGAACTTGGGAAAATCCTTTGTTTAAAAGTTAATCAAACCACATTGAAGGTTTTCAGCCGGTTTCTGGGTATTAGCTTTAGGTCAATTTTCACCAAACCATTTGTAGTGTCGTTATGTGTTCAAGAGGACAATTTAAATAAACCATTCATTGCAAACATTTGTCTCCATTTGCGTTGACCATCCTTGAGTCAGTCCTTGCAAATAATTCTTCAAAACTTGATCTAATGGTTTTATGTCGTAGGATTTCCTATGACGGATCACTTTCTATTGACGACAGCTCATTATCTAGAAAGTTGATCTTGAATCCTATTAGTACCTTGGGATCTGCATGCCCTAATGGCAGGTTTCTCACCTTCGACAATAGGTTGCATCATTGACCTTCAATCGAATGACTCCGTGAAGTGTTCGACTGCAAATCATTCATTCACACTTCATGGATTGTACTGAGTACTTTGAAAGACATTTTCATTATTGGTGGTTTCTCTCACACTTTTTAACAGTTCACATCATTGATTGGTAATCAAGTGGTTTCTACCATGTTCGATTTCAACACAAGCAATCAGATGGATAGAATTGTAGTAGTTTGGGAAGCGAAAATCAAGACCCTGGATCTAGTTTCCACTGTCCAGGTTGCGAGGATTTTTATTATTCACAATACAATAGACTACTTATGACAGATGGTTGTGCCCATACTGTGTCTACTATTGATGTAATTTTTAAATCATTTCTGTACCATAACATGTAGTTAGTTTTGATCTAAGTATGGGAATTCCTACCTCAGCGATGATATACATATATATATATATGTGTGTGTGTGTGTGTGTGTGTGTGTTTTCATTGAATGTTTTTACAGGTTTCAACCGGTATGTCTGCGATCCAATCCTCGAAAAGATAAAGCACTTCACTCTTAGAAACTACCTCAGACTTCGCACTTTAGGGGGCAATCTGTTACACATTATTTTTTCACCATGACATTTAATTGTCTATATGGGTTCATCATTACCTATATTATGCTTCCTTAGAAGTCCAAAACCTCAAAGTTCCTAAGAAAAATCTTGGAATTGGAGAAAAGCTCATTTAAAACCGTAAAAACCCAACTCCACACTTTTCCTATTCCTTACCTACGGACCCGCAACTTTTTTCTCTATAATATGCGGCACACCCTGCACATTCTGCTCATTAAACCTATGGACTCCCATAAAAGGAAAAAAAAAGAAAAAGTAAGTTCTAGAAGCCCAGCTGGTCGAATATTCTCCCAGCTGGAGGCTTCTAGAAGCGTAATCAGATCGAGCTTCATCCCTTCATTCATGGACTTCTATCCCTTCATTAATGGAGTTTATCCCTTGGTATTTGGAGCTCAAATCCCTTCATAAAAGGAATTTATTCCCCTATTTATGGAACTGAAACCACTTCTATTTTCCTATAAATTGAACTCATGTTTCAGTCTCAAGGGTAGATAGTAGATGATATTTACTGAGAATTGCTGAAGAAATCATACTCTCTATACTTGGCATCATTGGTATGCGAACGATCACATACTCATATCCATAGTTTCATGCTAGTTCAGAGAGGAGAAGGCTTGTCAAACCGAGAGAGAACGATTGTTTAGGACCCCAGAAGAAACTGTATGACATCAATGCAACAAGGTTGTAAGGTTACTTCTTATTATACAAGATAATACAAATGGATTCTATTTTCTCATTAAATTGTTCATGTATATATTGAGTAATTTAATTCTTGGATTCCTTGATCACTAAGACAGATTAGTGTTTTCTCAATTATTATATCTTGCAGGTGCTTTTAATCCTTTTATTTGTCTTTGATCCCAGGTTTCACATGTTGAAGTGACCTCTTTTGGAGTGACTGGATCGAAGATTTTAGCAAGTGTTGGACTTTAGGTAGGCGCATGTCCTCATACTTTGTTATTTAATAATTTTGAATCACAAATGATCTAGAGCAAATGGTTTTCATTTGGATGTTTGTTTCTAGATATCCTTAGGATACTAGGGATATTGTTCTTGTCCGCAAGAAAGATTTATCCGCATAACACTTTGGAATGGCTCCATCTCACCATGAAGTATCGACATCCTCATTTATTTATGTACTTGTAAAATTCACTAACAATTACTATTTCTTTATGTACTCGTAACATTAACTAACAAGTAATAAAAAAATATACAAGTACAAGAGTATGGTTACAAACTAGGGATATCATATCCAAACCCTAAGATATCAATTTTAGGGTTTAAAATCCAATTCTATAACTATTAGGGTTTCTAATTCCTCCCTACTACAAACCCAAAAGCTAGCATTTCTATGGGGGAAATAAATGGAATAGGGTAGGTTTTCTGAAACAGGGTTTAAAAAAACTTAAACAACAACTTCCAACATTACAAACCCTAAAACCAAAAATGATATCTTTAAAACCATATTCAAATAAGAATTAGATAATTATCTAGATAAAAAAATTTATACTTACCTCAAGGACTGCTTACCTTAGTCCTTCACGATCATTATGCTCCAATGGATTCTTTATGATGTTGAGGTCAACAGCTTCCTTCGTTTGGATTGTAATAAGGGTATCTTTTTCCTTTATCAAAGAAATAGTTATGTAACTTTTATTTTTTAACTCAGAGTGAGTATTATTTCCATAATTATATTACTTTGCATCACATGGGAAGATAATATATATCTTGTAACGGTCAAATGAATCTGATTGTATCACTACCATATAGCCTATTTGTAGTTATGTATCACAATCTTAAGTAGCCATATGTTAATCTTATACTTTTTTAGACATATTACTATCAAGACATTGACGTCACTAATGCAAGGTAACTTTCAAGGTGACTGTCATATTCAAGTTTGGGTAGCTTCCATGTTTGCCTTGTCATCAAACTTCCTTGTACTACTATCAAACCTTGGAATCCCTTCATATTTCTGTCATTATAGTTCGAATAACTAGTATCTTTGTCATGTATCTAGAAATGTAACTCACATGAGTAATTTGTTATAAATTTGTTTCGAGATCGATCATATTTCCTTTCCTTGCAATACAAAAATTCAACCTAATTGTTGTATATAATGCCTTGCATATTTGTATAGATTATAGTTATGTATCAATCTCCCTTTTCACTTCAATCAAGTTATGAATTGTAGCTTGTAATAATTTTATTGTCATCCTTCATTGTATTTCGTAGTTGGTAGGAAGCTTGTATCACTAGTACTTATTGAAACAACCCATAATTCATATTGTGTTCCAGAATTTGTCACATCTAGTCAAGATCTATACAATTGATTTAGATATATGCCAAATCCAAGTAGATGATGAGAGCCAAATATATTCAAGATGTCTTTTCCCTTGTACTTCACCTTAATGGCAACTTGTGATTTATTTGAATTATTATTATATTTTTTAATATATTATTATCATGAAGGAACTACCAAAAACATAACTACATTAATATCAACACAACAGAGACACATGATATAGGCTCTCAGCCAGGGCAAAACCCCTCTTATAGGGGAAAAACCCCTCTTGGAGGGGAAAAACCAAAAATTGTCTTCTCTTCCTTTAGAACCAAATCAAATGAGATGACCAGGACCTTTTGACCAAGACAAATACCTCCTCCAATCCACCAAGTCATCCTCCAAAGATTATTACTCAAACTTCAAAAGTCAACTTCAATCAAAATGCTTCAATCACATCAAACTCAAATTTCAGTCCTCGTGCTTCAGATTTTAAACCCTACTATAGAGCTGCAACTTTGGCTTTAATCCATAAAATCACATGTGTGACAGAAAAAGAGAAAAAATTAACTTATTTTTCTATACATGTGTCTTCTTCCACTTCGCTATGATTTTCCTTCTCCTTCTAGGTATTACACACTTCTTTTATTCTTCTTACAACTATACATCAAACTTGCTTGATTGATGCTCAAATAGGTAAAGTAGCTAGTAGTTGTAGCTCCATTAAAGAGGCTGACTTGTCTTCTCTTGGGGATGAATTGGTGGAGGAGTCATACATGACATTTTTTACTCAAGTACAATTTTATTTCTTGATATACAACTTAGCCCAAGAAGGGTGTATTACATGATGACAAGGATTAAGAATCATGGCATAAACCCTAAAAGCACTTAATGGGTTCTTTGACATAGAAACAAAATAAATAGAGCATGAAACCCATGCTTATAAATAATTTGTTTTACAATAAATTTTTCTTTTTCTTGCTTTTTGACAAATGCATTACATCATGACTCAAATAAAATTATGAAGATCGATACTAATTGTGTTTCTCAACAGCTTGGAGAGTCTATATTTTGTATTCATGTTCAATAATAATCATCATAATATTTTATGAGTATTTCAAATTGTCTCCTTGGTTCATTAGCTAGTTTCTCAACAATTTTATTGTCTCTTCTTTTTTGTTGTGCAAGTAGCTAGTTTAATATTTATTCATACTTACATCTTATGATTGTGCTTAAAATACAAAATGGTATCAGAGCGGAAATGAGTTTGTGAAAAATACTAATATTATATTAGATATTTTACAAGATTATAATAGTATGAAGAGAATGGAATAGATCATAGTGAACCTCACCCCTTTCAATTATTTTCATTGGAATCCAAATATCCTTCTATTGCTACTTAGTAAGAGACTCTATAGGATTACAACAAGTAATAAACTTGAGCCTACATAAAAAATTGATAAATTAAAATAATTTAGTAGGATATATGAAGCCTATGAGATACTTTGTTTATATCTCCCCCTTTATATACTCTTTCATGTTGAGTCATGCTCAACACCTAAGGAAGTTTGGAAAAAAACTAGAGGGATTGTTTGGTAAGAAAGATGAGTTGAGAGGAAATAAACTAGAGAATAAGTTTATTTCTATATATACTAATAATTCTGATACCCTATAGGAATTATTCACAAGATTCAACACTTTGATGACATAGTTAAAAGCCTATGCGATAGATAGGAAGGAGGAACACATTATGCTTATGTAATCTATAAACTAGGCCCTTAATATTCTATATTTATCTCTTATTTCCATACAACTAAACTCTCCATGGATAAGAATTGGAGATGCCATATTTGTATGATTTCATTATGTACTTGATACATGAGGAAAATAAGCTCATACACATTGAGGCTACTAATCCTTCCATACCCTATGCACTTACGATGAATAATGATGACAATAAATACTACAAGGTACAAAAGACTACATTTTCACGTGAAAATGACCAAACCATTTAGAAGTGATGCATTTAGACTAAGACTATGTAGGATATATCAACTCTATAAAGTCTACACTGAGATATGTTTTCCTGTTTGCAAAAGATGCCATCGTATGGGAACTAAAGAAATAGAAGTTGATTGCTTATTCCACTATGGAGGAAGAGTATATAAAATAGTATTAAGGATTTATATTCGCTTTAGTTCACTTCACTAACAACAATAAAAATAGTATCTCCAAAAAAACACATTTACATAAAGTACCTTGTTGTTAAAGAACATGTTTGGAATCATCAGGTGACTATTGAAAAATAAACATCGAGTCAATGATTGTGGATCCCATGATGAAAGAGTTACAACCTAAGTTGGATGGAAGACATGTGGAGTGTATGGGACTCATTAAATTGTTTCATGTTTGATTTTTTATGTACATTTGACACACCATTAAATTTGCTAATTGTAATTATGTTTTCAATGATTACTGGTATATTTTTCTATTCAAATTTGTACACAAAAGAGTAATGAATGAGATTTTGTACATTGATACAATAAATTTGGAACTTGAATGGGAATTTTCTTACATAATCATTTCACTATTACCTTTTTTCATCTTTTTCACCATTCAAAGCACCCATTTTTGATCATTTTACTTTACCGCGTCACTTTTTCATTGCCCTTCATACCATGTTTCTTTGTAAATATATCATGAAAAGACTATGAATGTTAAATTAGTTAATTTTATTTTCCTTTATTTTTAATGAATGAGAGAGGAATATGGTTGTTTTTACTAATGAAAGGTTTTTCCTAGTTCTATCCCTGTAACTCCTATGTAGTCTTGTATCCAACCTCCAAGGTGGGCATGCAATTCTAGGTGGAATTATGAGACATGGGTTTTTTTCATAGAGTTGGTGATATGGTTTCATATTATATAGATTTTACTAAGGTAAATTCCACATGCCTCCTACTCATGATCAATGTCTTAGTCAAAGTGTGCTAGGAAGAAAGGAGTAGCAAAATTTAGATGCAATTTTCAGAGCAATGAAGAATAATCTATAAATTTTGGGACATGAATTTTGTTTAGAACACCCTAAATTAGGTGACTCGTGAATTGTTTCCGAAAAAAATGGATGGATTGGGAGATACACATGTTTCTTTCAAGGGTATCTTTCTGGTTGTGGCCGTTGTCAAGCTACTTCTGAAACAAAGTAATCAATGAGAAAATGAACTAAATCCAACCTATTATCAAACAATTTCATGTTAAAGGAATCATATGTAATCACATATTTAGTTTCTCTTCAACCAAGATGCATGAATAATACATAAAATACAATATTTTTCTAGCTGCCCATAATCTGACAATCTATAATCGAGGGGATTGGTTCCAATTTCCACCCTTTCTCTTTTGTATAAATTTATGGACTAAGGGAAGGTTGAGAGGTGTGTATGGTGGTTTCAATTGGGAAGTTAATTTTAGATCTGAAATAGAGTAGATTGCAGAGAGGAGGCTACAAAATATTTTTAGTTCAAAGTCTGACCATTTGGAAAAGCAATGATGACAAATACATAAGTCTAAAATTATTGTCGAATTAATGCAAATTCTAATTGTTGGTATTGAGATAATTATTGGTGTACATAAACTTTGATTCTATAGCTTCATAGTCTATTTGGCAGTCACTTGTAGGGCCATCAACTCGACCCACACTTCTTCATTCCTTTCCTTTCTGTAATATAATATAATATAATTTATTTTCTTTCATTTTGATAGATAGATTGTAGCTTTCTTGAATGCACCATTTATTTGCTATTGAATGTTTTGTTTCTTACAATTGTTTCTTAGTTGCATGAGTAGGATTGATAATTGAAGTGCAATTTACACGTTGCAACCCTCTTGGTTGCATGACCATTTGGTTCAATCAGTGTGACAAACTTGTGTATAGTCAAACATGGGCTCTTTAGAAAACCAAAACTATCACTATATCTCATTTATTTTCCATTTCATTTCTTGTGTTTAAATGTTTGTTTGGTATAAGTGGGATTTCAATTTGAGGGGACCCTATATGGAAACCCTAGATAGTGTACATCTCCTAGATTTACTTCCCATATCATTTACTTTTTGTTTCCATCATGCAGTGTAGGTTAGGAAACCTATTGATGTTATGAAATCCACACATATAGTGTCGAATCCCAAAGTCTATGAGCTCCTAGTCAATAATTTATGTTGGAATTTTTAAGAAATTAACTTGACCAACATTTTAGTGTTGTTTCCAGTGAGGTGCTAAAAGAGTTGGGGCATTAATGGTATAGTTTTTATTTCTAATGGTTTTTCTTGACTGCCCCTATAGTTAAGACTTGTAGGAGTGAGAAGGTAGGAAAAAAGGTAAGAACTTGCATGACCACTTTGGTGAGTGTATACAAACCCTCATGTTTGTAAAATGTGTTTCTTTTAAGTTTTATTCATGGAAAGGAAGAAGCCAACTCATGATGAAAAAATAACTGGTGACAACATGTATTAGTAGTGTGAGGGTGTCCAGGTACATGTTAAAATTTGCTTTGAAATTGTTTCCTTTTAGAATAATTTATTTATTTCTTTATTTTATTTATTTTATTTTTAGGGTGTTGTAAGAACCCCACTTGCTAATTTATGTGCTAGACATGGATTATCACCATCAAGATGAATTCATGATTGATCAAGAGTATGAAGAATGTTCCTCAAGGAGATCCTTCAAATTCTAACAACAATTAGAAATATCCCTACATCTTAGGCAGAACCAATCTTGGTAGCATTCAAAGACATACCTATAATTTAGGAATCAATAAAATGGAAAATGATCCATGATTCACCTCCAAAAGAAGATTCATCAGCCTTCTAAGCATCCTTTCCAATTTTCCGAGGAGACCAAAAAATCATGGACTAAATTTAATGAAGATCAACCATTATAACCATATATCAAGGAGTTCTTAACATGCCTATCATAAAATCCTTCATGCATCAAGGAGACTAATCATCCAATAGAAAAATATATACATGGCATGGAAGAGGAGGACATATAAAATGGATGAAATGATCGAGAGATCTAAGAAAATAATGACATATTGAATGTTGATTCAGTATGACCATCAAATCATAGCACTAGTATCTTCTTCAACAACCTTTCTCATCATATCACTTGAAGTAGCTAGTCTCTCATGCCCTGGTATACATTAAAGCATACTTTTCATACTCGACTATGAATACATTTGTTATCTTGTTGCACACATGGATTCAATAGAAATATGCATACAATTGAGAAGATGATTCCATTTTCTAGTAAAGTAGGATAGTGTAGGAGAATAAATAGATGAAATAATAAATATAAAAATGAGTCTAACTGTGAAAACTATGAAATTGACATAGTTTGATAAGGAATTTGTTGGAAACTAGGTTATTGGCTGGAAAAGTTCTTAATAATATTTGCATCATTTTGTTGATCCTCTCAAAATAATTCAATTTTTATTGCTCATGTTGGCTATTATGGGATGCAATAGGGCCTTCTTGCTAATGAGTCTTGACCCATCATCCTCAATGCATTATCTAGATTTGAGACTAGAGACTCCTTTTAGTACCTTAAGTCTTGAACACATTAATGACAGGTTCTCTCGTTGAAAATAGTGGGAATACATTAATGTCCCCTAATTTTCAGATCTTGTAGGTGTCTTGACTTCAACATATTCATTCGTACCTAGTAAGATGTACTAGGGTACCTTGACACTCATTGCCATTAATGGTGAACTATATAAAATTTGTTAATGACATACATTAATAGCTAGTAATCCAATGATCTATTTCAATGCTCAACTCTAGCACATCCATTCGCATGGAGAGAGTTGTGCCATGGGTTTAGTTTTGATGAAGATTTTGTGAAGCATCCAACAGTAGTTGCAACCTTTAAAAATTTGTAAATACGAGGGGCTAATTGATCATTGGATAGCTAGAGAAACACCAGATATAGTCATTATCCACCATGTTCATGCACTTACAAGTTTCTGTGACCACTATACAATCTCATAGAATCTCATAATCATACATATTTTCCATACAAATCATCATCATATAATCAATAATCATTGGAATCATCCTTTTAGCACAACAATAATTGTACATCAACATTACTTTGTTTTAATAAGCTCATTAGTACACAAGTCTCAGATTTAGTACTTTTCATGCGTAAAAAATTAAAGCATACATGTAAAAATTGAGGTAAAAAGCAACTTGAATCTTTTTAATTTGTTTAAAAGTTAGGGAATGAAGATAAGAAATATTGTAAGTTTATCCTACAATTTCATGTTTTCTCCCTTTTTCCAATTATTTCATCCCTCACTTTGTGTTATTGATTTTATAAACCATTTCCTTAATCCATTTTGTTTATATATCTTATTTTGCTAAAGACCCAATTCAGTTGCTAGACCAAAATTTTGGACTTCTTGGTCTACATTAAGAAAATTATTTGCATTGCTAAAGACCCAACCCAGTTACCAGAACAAAATTTTGGACTTCTCGGTCTACATTAAGAAAGTTATTTACAAGGAACACCAACTCAATAATTCAGACACCTGTGTTTAGAGTGTTGATGTGTTTGTACTAAACAATTTACCCCCTTTCTAAGAACTATACCACCATACACTACCTTCATATTTCTCCACACTTGTCCCTACCACTTAGTTGTTCCTATTTTCTTTGGAAGCCTCATTGAACTAACAAGTTTCATTTAAAGTAACCTCTTCATGAAAATTAACATTAAACTTGTCATGGAGGAAGCTTATATAAAGAACATAAACAACATAAATGTTGACACTGCAACCCCTCGCCACTTGCACAATCCTTGAATCGTGGCAGAGACATGTTGAGTTCATACACGAATCTAACTTCACATGCTATTGTTTCCATAGTGCCAATTCAAAATAAAAATTAGTACATTTATTTTAAAGTCTAACATAAACCCCAACCATTTGTAAAACAAATACCTCTATCTTTTGTGCATGCTCATAATAGGACTGTGAAACGAGGATCCCGGCCTCTGGAGTTCCATTCACTAGAAAAATCTCATCTGGTTGGAACCCCAAATTATTTAGCAGATTGTCAATATGTTTCCCCATTGGAGCACTGTAATTGGCGAAATTGAGGAACCCAATGTCATGGTTGTAGTCCCCATTCTCTCCCATGGGGAGCTCATCATTGATGCAGGAGCATCCAACTCAAGAGCCAAAGCCAGAAGCTGGCTACTTTCTGCTGGGCAGAAATTGAACTTTTATTTATTTTTCTTTTATGTCTTTGTTTTGTTTTAAAAAATAATCAAAAGCAAGTTAACACAACTATTGTAACTTTCAAATTAAAAAATAGTTAGGGTGAATTAGTTAAGGAACAAGAATTAGTTTAAATAGACTGTTGGAAACTGAATGGCAGTTTCTCAGTTACATGAGGGATTCGGGAAAGGTATAAACCTACCCAAACCCCACCAAAAGAGGGCCTGCCATCTGTAGAGAGTAGGAGAGTATTATGAAAGTGAATCTGTATGTGAAAAAATAAAGAAAGTGTTATTGAACTTCTAATTTAAAGAACACTTATTTATGTGCATTTTAAATTTGAATGAGTATTGAAATGTGCCGAAGGTCTGTCCATATCAAATAACAGAAATTGCAGGACCCAGAAATATACAAGCAGGAAAACCGTATCAAATAATAGAAATTTCAGGATCTAGAAATATACAAGTAGGACAACCGTATCAAATCACATAAATTGTAGGACCCAGAAATATATAAGCATGACAAAGCCATACGTTGGAAACAAATAAGTGCAGGTAAATAAAAAATAAATTGATAACATATTTTAATTTTGTTCATTTATTATTTTCATTTAAAAGTCTACCAACGAAATTCATAGTCGAATAAGCCTTATTTCAAGGGTCTGCAAATTAAATTTACAAATTCAAGCAAGAAATACTGTAATAGCTAATACAGATTAAAGAAAGTGCCGAAGACTGAACCTGTAAAGGTTTCAAAACAAATTTGTATAACCATTAGGGTTTATACCCTTCTTAAAAAAAATTGAAGTGTATCCACAATACGATAAACAATACCAAACCATCGTTGCAAAGAGAACAGTGGAAATAAACTGTAGATTACATTCTATAGAAACTACAAGTTTCGAAATCCCTTTTAGGGTTTATGGAATTCCTAGCCAACTAAAAAAGCAAAACATAGGTGTACATCGAAAGGGTCCTACCCTATTTCACCAAGGATATTCTGGACCGCGACGATAGCAGAAGACAACCAGGCCAACACTTGCAACCACAAGAAAACACACAAGATTTAGAAGGTAGCAAGTGAAAAAAAGAGAAGAGAAAGCAAAGATGAACTGAGAAGCAACGTGAGGAACTGACTTACCTGAAGAGAGTCAGTGCTACTGAGAAAGGAAGGACCACTTGCACAAAAACCACCGCAGACAATACCTGTAAACCAAGGCACAAACATATTAGCAAGTAAACGATAAAAGCTATGGACAGAAATTAGAACAACAACATACCTTGTGTTCCATAGGTCGAGTT
Source organism: Pinus albicaulis (assembly GCA_034641835.2). Taxonomy (NCBI): domain Eukaryota; kingdom Viridiplantae; phylum Streptophyta; class Pinopsida; order Pinales; family Pinaceae; genus Pinus; species Pinus albicaulis. Next base: position 1,567,450,254 of record CM076580.1, read on the forward strand.
GCCCTGGAGATGAAGCCGACACCTGTTGGTTACACAAAGAACAACTTCCAATTTATGAAGATAGAAAACGATAAATAATAGGAAACAAACAGAAATAAAAACGTCAGAAAATACAGAAACGGGTCGACGCATACAGCTGATGGTTGCACCAGTTTACAGGCAGCCATAGCAGGGTTATAAGCCCCCTCTTATTCTCAGAGAACTGTGTAGGTTTGCAGGTGGCGACAGGGTCGAAACCCTCGCCCAATTTTACCTCTCCAATTAACCCTCGCGAAAAAGAAATGAAATGAGGGATAAACCCTAAGTCTATGACATTTAAATGTGTGGATTTAGGCACTTGGTCAAGTCCCACGATTGCATCTTTGTTATTTAATAGATTTTTTTCTATTGGATTATATTGGGTATAGTTCTAAAGTTTAGAATTTAATTCACTTACCTCCATGTCCCCACAAATTGTGGTATCACAGTAAATATCCTCCTAAGTGGATATTGAAGTAGGAAGAAGAGGTCAAGGAAGAGTTGCAACGGGAGCAGTAGATGAAGGACTGCGTGAAGAAATTAAAATGCTGTTAGCACGTTTGGCAGCATTGGAAGCAGGAAGGCATAGGGATCCTGAAGGTGGGGATGACAGTGAAGGTGAAACAATGGCATTAACAGATGGGTCAGAGGACACTAGAAATCAACATGCTGAAATCAATTTTGATAGCTAGTAGCAAGCCAAGACTAGAACTCTCTAATTATGATGGAAGTTTATCCAAAGAAGCATTGTTTCACTAGATAAGTGAGTTAGATAAATACTTCGAGTATGAGGAAGTCAGTGAGGATAGAAAAATCAAGTTTGTTGTCACCAAGTTGAAAGGACACGCAACATTGTGGTGGGATAGTGTGCAGGTAGAAAGGAGGAGACTGGACAAGCCTTTGATCAAGAGATGGGACAAGATGATTGGAAAGATGAAAAGCAAGTTCCTGCCTAAATATTACCAAATTTCCCTTTACAGACAAGTGCAGAATCTGAGACAGAGAATGATGACTATAAAGGAGTACACAGAGGAGTTCTATAAAGTAAACTTGAGGGCTGGGTATGTTGAAGATACTCCTAAGAAAAAAAAATATTTGTGAATGGTCTACGGATGGAAATCTTAGATGAGATCAATATTATTTCCCCTAAAACTATATAGGAGCCATATCAATGTGCTTTGAAGGTAGAAGAAAATATTACAAGGAAGTAGAATTCAAAGAGAGGACGTGGTTCTGGTAGAGGAAGGGGACAATCCTTTGGCAGAGGTAAAAATTCCAACAGCAGTGAAGAAGGTAGCAATTCAAAAAATTTAGGACAGACTGAGAGAGAAGGTAGCACGAGAGGCAGAAGTCCATACTAGCGTGGAAGAGGTAATAACAGAGGCAGAGGAAATTCCTACCAGTGTTACAAGTGTCACAAGTGGGGGCACAAGCCTTTTGAATGTCCTGAAGGTGAGCAGGATGGAAAACGAGGAGCATATGTTGCTCAACCATACGTAGCAGAGGCATTGCCATAGGAGGTGGAGAATGTTCCTGAAACAGGTGAGGCCTTAGTGTTTAAAAAGGTTTTATTGAAACTAGTCAAAGAAGTGACTGACATAACATAGCAGAAAGCATTGTTCCAGACGATATGCAAGTCGCATGGGAAATGCTGCAAACAAATTATAGACAATGTGAGTACTAATAACCTGGTAGCCACTGAGATGGTAGAAAAATTGGGCTTGAAAAATTTGAAACACCTGACTCCATACAAGTTGTCTTAGTTGCAAAAGGGGCACCCACTACTAGTTGATGAGCTGTGTGAGTTGGAGTTTCATATTGGCAATTACAAGGACTGGGTGACTTGCGATGTTATGCCTATGGATGTGTCCTATATTATGTTGGGCATACCATGGCAATATGATAGGAAATTTTTCCATGAAGGGGAGAATAATTGTTATTGTGATTGTATATCTGGAAGATATACTCATTTTCAGCAAGACCAAGGAGGAACATTTTCGGCATGACAGGTATGTACTGGAAAAATTGCAGCAAAATAAATTGCTGATAAACCTTAAAAATTGTTCTTTTTTAAGGAAGGAGTTGATTTATTTAGGCTTTTTAATCTCTAAGAATGAATTGAAGATGGACCCAGAGAAGATTACACCCATAGTAAGTTGGCCATCTTCCAAAATCCTGTTTGAGGTATGAAGTTTTCATGGACTGGCAAGTTTTTACTGGAAGTTTATTAAGAATTTCAGCGGTATTTGTGCATATATGGTAGATACCATTAAGAAGGAAAATCATCCTTTTCATTGGACAGAATAGGATGAAAATATTTTTTAGCTTTTGAAGAAGAAGGTCGTTGAAAAACCAGTCCTGAAACTGCCAGACTTCAACAAACTTTTCCAAGTTCATTCTGATTCCAGTGGGACATCCATTGGTGCAGTTCTTAGCTAAGAAGATAATCGAGTAGCATACTTTAGCGAGAAGTTAAATGAGAGCAGGAAAAAGTATACATCATATGACAAGGAGTTTTATGCAGTCGTCCAAGCATTGAAGAATTGGAGACATTATTTGCTCGCTAATGAATTTGTCTTGTTTTCAAAAAATTCTGCACTGCAATATATTATGCAGCAGCACAAGCTGAACCATAAGCGTGTGAAGTGGGTGGAGTACTTACAAAACTTCACATTTGTTTTAAAACACATTAGCAGTCACGCCAACAAGGTGGTTTATGCATTGAGTAGGAGAATTTTATTACCACAGGAAAGCACAATACAAGTGTTTGGATTTGAGCATCTTAAGGACTTGTACGAGATGGATGCAAAATTTAAGGAAGCTTATGAAGCTTTCCAAAATCCACTGTTAAGAAAAAATAGCCCATGGTTGGACTATAACATGCAGGAGGGATTATTGTTCAAGGGAGAACAATTGTGTGTTCCGGAGTGTGCCATGAGGGAGAACCTGATACAGGAGAAGCACAGTGGAGGTTTGGCCGGACACTTTGGCATAGATAAGACTTTGGATTAGCTGATCCACTTCTATTTTTGGCTGAGAATGAGAAGAGATGTGCAGAGGTTTGTCACCAAGTGCAAGATTTTTCAACATGCAAAGGGACACAGCCAGAATTCAGGGCTGTATACACCTTTACCCATTCCAAGCAGACCTTGGGACTCAGTCAGTATGGACTAGTTTGTCTTAGGTTTGCCTAGGACATAGCGGGGTTACGATTCCATCATGGTGGTGGTGGATTGTTTCACCAAGATGGCACATTTCATCTCATGCAGAAAGACAAGTGACGCCATGCATGTAGCACACTTGTTATTTTCAAAGATAGTTAGATTACATGGCTTCTCGAAATCCATCATCTCGGACAAGGATGTGAAGTTCACAGGCCATTTCTGGCGAACATTGTGGAAGAAGTTAGACACGAAACTAAACTTCAGTTCGGCTTATCACCCATAATTCGATGGGAAAACTGAAGTTGTAAATAGGAGTATCGCAAATCTGCTAAGGAGCCTGGTTGGTCAAAATTCCAGACAGTGGGATTGTGTACTTGTATGCACGGAGTTTGTGTACAATGACTTGCCCAACAGAAGCATGAGAAAAATCCATTTCCAAATCTCATATGGAATGAACCCACGCGGAATATTTAAATTATGGGATTTGGGACAGTTGGACCATAGGAGTGCTGATGGGTAATAATTTTCAAATGAAATCAGCGATCTGCATGAGCAGGTAAAAAAAAAACTACAAGACAATAGCCAAAATACATACAGAAAGAAAATCTGAAAAGTCAGGAGGTACAGTTCGAGGTAGGAGACTTGGTACTAGCACACATATGCAAAGAGAGGTTTCCTAAAGGGGAGTACAATAAATTGAAGATGAAAAAAATTGGGCCTTGTAGAATCCTTCAGAAGTTTTCTGCAAATGCTTATGAGTTGTAGTTACCTCCGGGTGTAGGAATCTTGCCCATTTTTAACGTGGCAGATTTGTACCCATACGTTATTGATGATGTGGAAGACAGTTCGAAAAGACGAACACAGGATACCCAGGATGAGGAGGAACCTTGGATTAAGAAGCTGTCTTTGGCACAACCTTTGGATATTGAACAGGTTTTGGACACGAAGGTAGCCAGGAAGACACGGAAAAGGGAATACTTGCAGTATCTGGTAAAGTGGAAGAACCATCCTATTGAGGACTGTTCTTGGTTGTGCGCTGCACAAATTCAAAGCACCATGTACTCTATTAAAGAGCTCATGGACAGGAGCCATGAGTTTAATTTACCCTGTGAGCCTGATGCAGGAGCATCCAACTGAAGAGCCACAACCAGAAGCTGACTACTTTCTGCCTGGCAGAAATTGAACTTTTTTTTTTATGTTTTTTTTTTGTTTTAAAAAAAAGTCAAAAGCAAGTTCAGACAGCTATTGTAACTTTTAAATTAAAAAATAGTTAGGGTAAATTAGTTAAGGAGCAAGAATTAGTTTTAATAGACAGTTGGAAATTGAATGGAAGTTTCTCAGTTACATGAGGGATTTGGGAAAGGTATAAACCTACCCAAACCCCACCAAAAGAGGGCCTACCATCCGTAGAGAGGAGAGTATTATGAAAGTGAATTTGTGTGTGAACAAATAAAGAAAGTGTTATTGAACTTCTCATTTAAAGAACAATTATTTCTCTGCATTTTAAATTTGACGGAGTATTGAAATGTGCCAAAGGTCTATCCATATCAAATAACAGAAATTGCAGGACCCAAAAATATACAAGCAGGACAACCGTATCAAATAAAATAAATTGCAGGACCCAGAAATATACAAGCAGGACAACCGTATCAAATAACATAAATTGCAGGACCTAGAAAAATACAAGCACGACAAAGCCATACGCTAGAAGCAAAGAAGTGTAGGTAAATAAAAAATGCATTGATAATAGATTTTAATTCCATTCATTTATTATTTTCATTTAAAACTCTGCCAACGAAATTCATAGTCGAATAAGCCTTATTTCAAGGGTCTGTAAATTAAATTTACAAATTCAAGCAAGCAATACTGTAATAGCTAATACATATTAAAGAAAGTGTTGAAGACTGAACGTGTAAGGGTTTCATAACAAATTTGTATAACCATTAGGGTTTATACGCTGCTTAAAAAAAATCGAAGTGTGTCCATAATATGACAAACGATACCAAACCATCATTGCAAAGAAGATAGTGCAAAGAAACTGAAGATTACATTCTATAGAAACTACAAGTTTCAAAATTCCTTTGAGGGTTTACGGAATTCCTAGCCGACTAAAAAAAAAAACACATGCGTAGATCGAAAGGGTCCTACCCTGTTTCCCTAGGAGATTCCGGACCATGACGGCAGTAGAAGATAGCCAAGCCAACACCTACAACCACAAGAAACACACAAGTTTTATAAGGCGACAAGAGACAAACAAAGAAGAGAAAGAAAAGATGAATTGAGAAGCAGTGTGAGGAATCAACTTACCTAAAAAGAGACAGTGTGACCGAGAAAGGAAGGACCACTTCTGCAAATCACCACAGACAATACCTGTTAACCAAGTTACAAGCATATTAGCAAGGAAATGATAAAAACTATGGACATAAATTAAAAAAACATGTTACCTTGTGTTGTAGAGGTTGAGCTGCCCTGGAGATGAAGACAACACTTGCTGGTTGCACAAAGAACAGCTTCAAATTTCTAAAGATAGAAAACAAGAACTAAGAGGAAATAAATAGAAATAAAAACCCCAGCAAATACCAAAAGGGTCGACGCATACAGTTGATGGTTGCACCAGTTTGCAGGCGGTCATAGTAGGGTTATAATCCCCCTCTTATTCTCGGAGGATTGTGCAGGTTTTCAGGTGGCGGCAAGGTCGAAACCGTCACCCAATTTTCCCTCTCCAACAAACCCTTGCGACAAAGAAATGAAATGAGGGATAAACCCTAAGTTTATGATGTTTAAACATGTGGAGTTAAGCACTTAGTCAAGTCCCACGATCGCATGGGATAAGTATAGAGTAAAGACGCAGACGTGAAGCATCTTTGTTATTTAATAAAAGTTTTGCTATTGTATTGTATTGGGTATAGTTCTAAAGTTTAGAATTTAATTCACTTACCTCATGTCACCACCAATCATTCTCTCCCACGAGGAGCTCATCATTATCTCCTTATCCATATTTCTATTCCAATCACACATTAATGAGCCGCCGATTTTACTTCAATTTGTAGGAATAAACTCACCGACTTTATTTAAATTTGCAAAAGTAAAGTTCGGGATATATATAGGATAGCTAAAAGAGGAAAAATCAAGACCTACCACATCCAAAGGCCTGTATGAGCCCACGGACGAGGCAGGGTAACGTGTCCAACATAAAAAGAAAAGTTTGCATTACCTACCATTTCAGTCGACTTTCTTTCCTTGGTTCTGCAACTAGTTAGTGGGTTGCGTTGTTTTTTTTTTTTTTTTGGTTTTCAGTAGACAAAAACACTATCTCTTTGTATTAAAAAAATTAATACATTCTTATATGTCTCTTTTCTCTTTATCATCCATGTTTTCCTAAAACGAAATAAATAAATATTTTCCAAGTTCTTAATTTATCTATTCTGAAAACGGTTCTATGTCAGTTCTTTATAATCTATATTTTCATAAAACGAAATTAATACATATTTTCCAAGTTCTTTTGATCACTGAAAACAAAACAGATTTTGTGTGTTTCCACCATTTCCTTTCATCCATGGATAATAGAAGAAAAATGTTCCCCTTTCCTTCAAGTAGTCGAAGTCGCTTTTGGCCCTTAACTTCATACAAAGTTGATGCTTCCTGTATTAATCATCTGACCCTATTCAAATGCAAAAAATAAAATTTAACTGTTGGGCTTCTTCAACCCTCTCTTTGATAGCAGGTCAACTATCTAGTTTTGTTCCATTTGATTGAAATGTACTTCTTGGAACATTGTCCATGACCCCAGTCCTACTATCCAGTCTTTAAGAATGAGTAAGTTGTATTTTGAGTTGTTCTGTACCCAATCTATAATCATCCAGTCTTTAAGAATGAGTAATTTGTATTTTGAATTGTTGTACCCAATCTATAATCATCCAGTATTAATCTATAAGCATCCAGTCTTTTTAAGAATGAGTAAGTTGTATTTTGAGTTGTTATGTACCCAATCTACAATCATCGAGTCTTAATCAATAATCATTGTTAAAATATATAATTACTTCCCACATGCAGAGTTAGACTAACAGTTAAGTGAATCAGTTGAGTTGAGTTATAGGTAGATTTGGTGAGTGAGTTAAAGAGTGAGTTACGTGAGTTGATCAAGTTCAGTTATGTGAGAGTGTATGCATGTAAAATTAGGTTAAATAACCTTCACCGGGTTCATTGTATTCATTGAGTGAGATTGTGATTTGGAGATTAATTGAAGAGCCATAGCTCATTGTTTTGTGTGTGAAATACTTGTGTTATTGTGTGATTGAATCCTCTGGCTACCCAACAAATTGGTATCAAAGCTGAGGAACGATCAGAAGATCCATGGGCGAGCAGATCCAGAGATGAAGGCCGAAAGCAGAAGGCCGTAAAAAAAAATTTAAAAAAATTTTGTTTTTTTACAACACGCGGAGGTCCGCACGTTTGTAGTGAAGAAACCGCGGAGGTCCGCAACGTATCCTTGGAAAAATTACGGAAGTTTTGGCAAACTTACGATTTAGAAAAAATCAAGGTTGATTCTGCAGTTTATTCATGTCTGAGGGTGCAGACTCGATTTTTATATTTAAAGATAGATAGACAACTGACGACAAGTTTTAAAGAGAAGCCGTGTTGAAAAATTCAAAACGTTGGTTGGCTACGGTACGTGTGAATTTTTAACAGAAAGGAAATTTGCATGTGTGATTTGTTTTTCAACGGATTTGAAAGGAGTATAAAGAAGGGTTGTCATATAAATTGAAAACAATTTTTTCAAAAAGGATTATTTTTAAGGTTTTGAAACGTGAGGTTTTTGAAAAATAGTCTTATAAAGTAAAAAATATATTTTATAGTATTTTTTTTAAAAGGGATTTTAAAATAAAGTTTTTAGAGAGGGTTTTATATATATAAATTTCTTTTATAAATGGATTTATTATATCAAAACAAAGATATGGTTTTTTAAAGGAGCTTAGCAAAGCCTTTATAAAAAAGAGAAATTTAGGGTTTTTTGTGAGAGAAGGAATTTTTTTTTAGGCAAGATGGCCACATCCAGTTTTCAGCCACAACTTCCTTCTTTCACTTGGAAAGATTACGATGTGTGGGCTATTAAAATGGAGAATATGCTAAAAGTACATGATGTATGGGATCATGTCAAGTTTAGGTTTGGAGAACCTCAAGATGATGCAAAGGAATGAGCCCTCAGTAATGCAGAGAGGGAACAATGGAAGAAAGACAAGTGGAAGAATGCACAAACATTTCTTCTTATCCAGCAGGGAGTGGACCGAGCAGTGTTCCAGAAGATAATGATAACTTCTTCAGGAAAGGAAGCATGGGAAACTTGGAGACAAACTATCAAGGTATAGCCAAAGTTAATATTGTTAAAATGTAGAATACTAGGAGAGACTTTCAAAGTCTGTAGATGAAGGAGATAGAGGACATTGATTCCTTCATGAATAGGGTCATGTCTGTCATCAATCCGTTAAAAATCTATGGTGAAGATGTTAAAGATCAAACAGTAATTGAGAAGGTTCTTAGATATTTGTCTACCAAGTTTGATGTTGTGGTAGCGGCCATAGAAGAAGCGAATGATTTAGAAAAACTGACAGTTGATGAGTTTATGGGATCCCTTCTATCGCATGAAGCAATGATAGACATAAATAAGGATTCCACTTTGGAAACTGCCTTCAAAAGTCAAGTTTATATTTCAAGAGGTCGAGGCAGAGGTCAATCGAGAGGTAGAGGACGAGGCGGAAGCTATGGTGGTCACAGAGATGGCTGAGAAGAGAATGAGCATCAAAGTGGAAGTAGCAGCAGTAGAAGCTTTCAAAATAATCAAAGGTTTGACAAATCAAAGGTGAAGTGTTATTATTGCAATAAATTTGGTCATTATGCTCGTGATTGTAGGAAGAAGATAGCTGATCAAGGAAATCAGAGAGCTAATGTTAGTACAGAGAATACTGACTCCATGTTTCTAGCATGCAACACCATGCATGAATCGTCTGATAAGGTCTGGCTATTACATAGTGGTTGTAGTAACCACATGACTGGCAATAAGAATTTGGTTGCAAATTTGGATGCCTTTGTGAAGAAAGAGATCAAGTTGGGCACTGACAAGACTGTTGATGTAGATGGAAAAGGAGTGGTCAACATTGTGACCAAGCAGGGGGAGCCAAAGGCCATATTAGAGGTATATTATGTCCCTGGACTCAAACACAATTTGATATGTGTTGGTAAATTGATGCAGAAAGGATACAAAGTTATATTTCAGGGGCAACAATGTGTTATTTATGACAAATCCCCAAGCAAGCAGCTAATTGCAAAGGTGCAAATGACGAGGAACAGACTTTTTCCTCTAATTATGAACTACAATGATCAGGTTAGTTCTTTTACAACTGCATGTTTTGATGATTACTGGTTATTGCAGTTTCGGTTTGGAAACATGATTTTTTTCGGTTTAATATTGTTGTAGTAGAAATAGATGGTCAGAGGTTTACCTCCCATCAAAGAACCTGCTAGCACTTGTGAGTGTCGCATCTTGGCAAAGCAACACCGTGAAAGAAAGTTTTCCAAAAGGAGTTTCTTATAGAGAAAAGAAACCACTTGAGTTGGTACATACCGACCTGTGTGAACCTATGAGGATACAGTCGATTGGTGGAAGCTGTTACTTCCTCACCTTTATTGATGACTATAGCAGGAAGACTTGGGTTTACTTTTTGAAGCAGAAGTTTGAAACTTTTGCAAAGTTCAAAGAGTTAAAAGCCTTAGTGGAGAACCAAAGTGATCGACAGATCAAGGTATTCAGATCGGATCATGGTGGAGAATACGATTCGAAGGCATTCCATGAGTACTGCAAACAACATGGAATCAAAAGGTAGTTTACGACCAGATACACACCGCAACAGAATGGTGTAGTAGAGATAAAGAAATGAATAATCATGAACATGACAAGGAGCATGTTGAAAGCAAGACACTTGTCTAATGAGTATTGGGCAGAAGGAGTTGCATGTGCTTTTTATGTGATAAATAGATCTCTTACAAAGAGTGTGATAAATAGAGTTCTAGAAAAAGCATGGTTAGGTTTTTCATGCAATGTATCTCATTTCAGAGTTTTTGGATGTGTAGCCTATGCACATGTGCCTAAGAAATTAGAGGCAAATTAGATGATCAAAGTGAAAATTGTATATTTACTGGTTATAGTGAGTAGTCAAAAGCTTACAGATTGTATAACTCTGTCACCAAGAAGACAATCATTAGCAGAGATGTTGTGTTCAAAGAACAAGAGTCATGGAATGGGACTGTAGACACACTAACCGATGCACAACACCATTGATGGAAGATGATGTAGAAGAAGAGAAGCAGCAAGAACCAAGAGAGCAGACACCAAATAGAGTCACACCAGCAAGGACTCCAAGATTTTCAAAGCAGCATGGATCTTCAAGTAGATTAACAGACCAGAATTCTCTGAGCAGCGAATCAGGTAATGAATCAAGAAATGGTCAGAAAAATATGAGAAGTCTGAAAGATATTTATGATGATTTGGATGTTAGTTCAAATTTTGCATTGTTGGCATTCCAACCTTCTTCATTTGAAGAAGCAATCAGAGATGAAAATTGGGTGCAAGCCGTGGATGAAGAGATGAATTCAATTGAAAAGAATGATACATGGGATTTGGTTGATTTACCAAACGATAAAAATCTCATTGGTGTGAAGTGGGTGTACAAGACTAAAGTCAATGAGAAAGGTGAGATTGACAGATTTAAAACAAGACTTATAGCCAAAGGATTCTCGCGACAACCAGGAATAGACTTTGGAGAAACATTTTCTTCGGTAGCTAGATTGGATAGTGTAAGAGCAGTTCTAGCGACAACAACTCAGAACAAGTGGAAAGTATACCAGATGGATGTCAAATCAACCTTCTTGAATGGAATTCTAGAAGAAGACATTTATGTGTAGTAGCCTCCAAGTTATGAAGTTGAAGGTAAAAAAGATAAAGTTTACAGATTGAAGAAAGCGCTCTATGGACTGAAGAAAGCACCTAAAGCATGGTATAGCAGAATTGACAGTTACACGATCAAAAATGGATTTTTTAGAAGCAACATTGAGCCTACCTTATACACAAAGGTAAATGAGCATAGCCAGATTTTGATTATTTTCTTATATGTTGATAATATGATTTTTACAGGTGATATTAAGATAGATGAATTTAAAGCATCCATGATGAAAGAATTTGAGATGACAGAGTTAGGTCTTATGAAATATTTGCTTGGCATTGAAGTTGAGCAATCTGAAAAAGTCATTTTTATTTGCCAAAATAAGTATGCAAAAGATCTATTGAAAAGATTCAGGATGGATAATTCCAAACCTGTACCTACACCAGTTGCAATGGGTACAAAGTTAAGTAAGGATGATGAAGGAGCATATGTAAATCCAACTCTATTCAAAAGATTGGTTGGCAGCCTCATGTATCTCACAGCGACAAGACCAGATATTATGCAGGGAGTGAGTTTGATTTCCAGATTTATGGAGACTCCAAAAGACACACATTGGAGTGTTGGAAAAAGAATTCTGAGATACATAGCAGGAACGAGAGATTATGGCATACTGCATTCAAGTACAAAAAATAAAGAATTGATTGGATACACAGATAGTGATTTTGCAGGAAGTTTGGATGATTGGAAGAGCACATCCGGTTATGTTTTTCATCTCAGTTAAGGAGTGATAGCATGGGCATCTAAGAAGTAGCCTATTGTGACACTATCATCAACAGAAGCAGAATATATAGCAGCGACTTCAGCAGCATGTCAAGCAATATGGTTAAGAAGAGTATTGGATGGACTCAAGCAACAACAGCAAGGATGAACAACAATATATTGTGACAACACATCAGCGATTGCACTATCCAAGAATAGTGTGTTTCATCAAAAGATCAAGCATATTGATACTAGATATCACTTTATTCGAGAATTTGTGAGCAATGGAGAAGTTCACTTGAAGCCTTGTAGAACGAGTGATCAATTGGCTGAGATATTTACAAAGCCATTAGCAGTAGATTTGTTTGAGTTTCACAAAAGAAACTTGGGAGTTGTAAGCCTATCTCAGAGATAGACCAGCAGTCATGTTTGAGTTGTCATGAGTTATGTTTTAGTTTAGCGGTCGTAATTAAGGGGGAGTGTTAAAATATATAATTAATTCCCGCATGCAGAGTTAGACAAACAATTAAGTGAATCAATTGAGTTGAGTTATAGATAGATTTGGTGAGTGATTCAAAGAGTGAGTTAAGGGGGAGTGTTAAAATATATAATTAATTCCCGCATGCAGAGTTAGACAAACAATTAAGTGAATCAATTGAGTTGAGTTATAGATAGATTTGGTGAGTGATTCAAAGAGTGAGTTAAGTGAGTTGATCAAGTTCAATAATGTGAGTGTGTGCATGTCAAATTAGGTTAAATAACCTTCATCGAGTTCATTGTATTCATTAAGTGAGATTGTTTAGAGATTAATTGAAGAGGGGCACCTCATTGTTTTGTGTGTGAAATACTTATGTTATTGTGTGATTGAATCCTTGGCTATCCAACAATCCAACAATATTTTAAAATGAGTAAGTTGTATTTTAAGTTGTTCTGTACCCAATCTATAATTCCTTTTGCCTGACCGTAGTTCTGAAAGCTATTGATATTGAGCCATTTGTGTGACCGTAGATCTGAAAGCTATTGATCCTGAGCCATTTGGCTGTTATTATTACTCCCCATAGTGCTATTAGTGGGTTGCGTTTACATGGCCTATTTCGCCAAGTTAAAGGTAGCTTTCAATGCAACTGTACATATTAATGCAAAGTCAAGGTATTGGGGAAAGTCCAGGTGCAGGTGGTTTGCATGCAAAACACAGCCATGTACAAAATGTACCTTCATTATTTACACGTGACGGCCAATGTTTCTTTCGGCCAGCCTTATTTCAGCTGCCATAGGCCCATTAATGCGGCCTAGGCAGCTGATGCCCGCCTGTGCTTTAATCCGATGGCGGGCATCAGCTGCCTGGGCCGCATTAATGGGCCTATGGCAGCTGAAATAAGGCTCGCTGTTTCTGTTAGCGTTGCAAATCCATGCCATATGCTTTATCGAGATCATCAAGTTATGTAACAGGAATATATATTTTTTTGTTAGGCCTGTTTTTTTCCTTCAAACTTGAATGCGCTTATAAATATAAAAACATCATACAAACCCACCTCAACTGTTGCAAACCACCCTCATCACTCAGAGGCGAATTGGAGTAGCAGTGTCGCGAGGTGGGGCTTCAGGCCAAAGGAGAAGGTACGCTGCCAATGTCCAATGTCCAAGGAGAAGGGACGTTGCCAATGTCTAATGTCCATCAGTATGAAGAGGGTCCGAGTAGAGCCGGGAGGTTTACCAGGGACGAGGGCTCGTGACAGGAAGAAGTCAGAACTTGGGGCACATGATAGTGGTGGCATCAAAGTTTGGACAAAACTGTGGGACCGGTGCAACCAAGTTAAGGAGCCATAGCAGTGCAGATGATGGTATCGACCTGCTGCCAGTGAACAACCCTCTTTCAACCAGTCGCGGCCTTTGGCCCATGAACGGCCCTCACTTCTTTGCCAAGCTCATCTAATTTCCGAGTTATCTCTAATTATCGAATTAGTAATAATATGCATTCCTCAGTCCTTAGAATTTTTGTGTTTGGCAGTCATGGTCAAGGTAATTCTACAATTTTGTATAATCTAGGCTCAAACTTGTAATTCTGATAGAAATTCTTTGTAAAATGGATCTCTAACTTTTTTTATAAAAAAATTAATATCTCTTTTAATTATATGGAAAGTGTCTACCAACGAAGGTATAGCCCTTGTGAAATTTATAGCACACATTTTAACGATACAATTTTAGCAATCGTCATATCCTGAACCATCAAAGTTCACCATATCTTCAAATAGTGCAAGAAATGCGCGTCTACCTTTAAGAGAAGCAGTTCTGGAGGAAGAAGTTGTGGCATCAAAAGGATAGTCGCTTCTAACACAAACATACAGATAGTCAGAGAGCTCTAAGAGATATCACACGAAGTTGCAAGAAAATGTCCTTCAAGCAGAACATTAAATCGAGTTGTTCCCATTGATCCAGCTAACCGTGTCTTGACCTAGCAGTAGTTTCACCGGTTGACTCGGCAGTTTCATATCCAGTCCATCAAGGGTTGATTCTCTAACTATTACATAATTAGATACAGTCCGGTTTCTAATTGATAGAGAATTTCTGGTTCGAGGAATCATTACACCTCTATAAAATTTTTAATTTTCATTATAGGTATTTTAGTTACATCACACCTCTATAAATGTTAGAGAAATCACCATACCTCTATAAAATTCTTAATTTTCACCTTATACTTTTCATTATGAGTATTCTAGTGAGAGGTTTGGAAAATTAAATCTGAGGGTTTTGATATAACAGACAAACATTTTCATAATATCAGAGCTAAAAGCAGATTCTATTCCCCCAAATTGCAGATTCTACATGGTATCAGAGCTAGAAACAGATTCTATTCCCAAGCTGCAGATTCTATTCCCAAGCTGCTTTTGAAGAAGATGTTAGAGAAATCACCATACCTCTATAAAATTCTTAATTTTGACCGTTTGAAAAGTGGCTCCAATACTTTGTTTTCTCTTCACTCAGTTACAGGAACTTGCTGCTTCGTAACCTACCTTGTTGATTTATGAAACAAATAGTCAACCACATGAACGCAATCCAATATCTAAAATGTGCGTAAGCGTATATTTTTTTTGAAACGTCTCACCTGCACCACCATCCCAATTTCTTTATCAAAATTTTCTGCATGAATTGAATACAAACTTTCCACTGCATGATAAATCTAGAGATATGTTAAATGAATTACACATGGAATGCATCAAAAATATCCACAGCATAATACACATGAGATATCCCATACCTATAAACCTAGAGATATTCAGTTAAGATAGAAGAGACCCTACACGTAATTTAGAGATTAACATGGACGGCCTATTAATAAGTGTTAATGATCTATTTTTTTCAGTAACTGCATATTCAAGATGTAAGCGCTTTCAAGTTAGCCATGAAGATCATATGACTACTGTCGCTCATCTTTTTAGGAAAATATTTGCATTGCTAGGTTTACATTTTAGCTCATATATATATATATATTAAAAGATAATGAAAACCTAAACACCCAATTAAACAAAGTTCCTGTAATTGCTGTAAGAGGAAAGAAATCATCCAGGCAAGTGAGAAAATCTGACTATCTGAGATGCAGTATGCAAGGTTAAGGCAAGTTATGCAATGACACGGAAAGTAGAACTTTGCCAGCTGAACGGCTAAAGGATTTCTTTCTGCAACGAAAGGTGGAATACTTCACAGCACCAAGCCCTAGACCATTAATATACTTTTTACAGCTTTGACATATGAATATGAAAATGAAAATAATATCAAACTCAAACTCAGTATTACAGAACCAAAGTAGTATTAGGTTTTTTTTGTTTTCTCTCCTTTAAAACTTAAATAAATCCAAATCTAAATAAGAACTATTTAAGTTGAAGTCTAGATTTTCAAGAAATCCACATACTTAATCTAAAGAAGGATAATTTAACTGAATTTTTAACCCAAAAAAAAAAATACTGAGAAAAATATTTAAATAAGAGTCATTTAATTGAAAAAATTAAATCAAATCACTATGTTCAATATTGTTGGACAATTAAATAATTCCATTCCATACTTGTGTAGAGTTCGAATCCCTGAAGAAGCCTCGCTAATTTACTGTACCTAAAATATTAAAACTTCCCAAAAAAATCACTTCCCGTGAGCTTACAATTAAAAAATAGACAAAATGTATTAAGATATCTTCTGTAATAGCCATAATTCAAAGAATGTCGAGAGAAGAAGAAAGAGAGCACAGCCAGTAATTCAAAAAATGTCCAGAAAGAAGAAAGGGAGCACAGCTCCAATGATACATTTTATTCATAGCAGAGGGTGTGCTCTCTCTCTTCTACTGCCGGCCTTCTTCAATAAGAGAGAGCAGTAATCAAAGCATGAATTAAAGAGGTCTTATAGTACTGCAGAGCATTTAATAATGAAGTTTAATTCGACCAATAAGAGCGCAGTTTTTTATATTCCCATCATCCGAAAATGACCAATTGAAGGAGCGCAAAGTGGAACCCGATCCAAAAGCGAGCGACATTCTTCACTATTACAACAGTGCGTTAAGGTGGAAGTGTTTAATTGGCTCTTAAAAAAACTAGAAAGTGCATTATTGTGTGAGCTTTTAATTGGTTCCTAACATATAGCTAGGGTTTTCTCGTCTACGCGTGCTCTGATTTCTGGACGTATGCATGAATGTTTGGAATCTTTGATGCACACTAATCGAATGACGGGATGTTATGTTCTGGCTCCTCCAGTCAAGGACCGATGTATTCGTCAATGTAAAATATCTCTTCACACACCTTACTACGGTATTATGGCCAAATTGTTCATAATAAGTAACTTATAGTTTATATAATTATTAAATTTAATAATATTATAATTATTGAAATAATAGAACTGATTTTTGTGAGGAATTGTAGAATCAAATATACAGGGGAGTAGAAATTATATATTTTATAGAGAAGTAGAGTATATACATTTTTATAAATTGTAATAATTTAATATAAAGGCATTTAACAAGAGTTCTATTTCTTATAGGTCCCAACAAGTCATTTGATGTAGACATTAACAAATAGGATAATGATCCAAAACTCACACATTTGATAGTAGTTGAAATCTACTCCGTTGAAATCTACTCCTTTATGAACCATTAGTCATCATTTCAGGGACTTTTATAAATTGTAATAATTTAATCTAAAGGCATTTAACAAGAGTCCAAGTTTATCTCTTATGGATCACCAAGTCATTTGATATAGACATTAACAAATAAGATAATGACCCAAAACTCACACATTTGATAATAGCTGAAATCTACTCCTTTATGAATCACTAGTCATCATTTCACAGACTCAACTAGCATTCTTGAATAGCCAATGGAAACTATTTTTATTTCCTAACCATAAATTAATTGTAATATTTTTTGCAACTTACAAAAATAACTTTATTCATGAATAAAAACCTTTTATTCTTTAGATGCCATACTTAAAATATCAAATGTAAAAAGTAAATATATGCTAGTTTACTTTAATTAAGGTTTTGGCAATTGAAATCAAAATATTAGTTACTTTAATTTTAATTTTGTATATGATAATAATATTTAAACTAATTTAATTTGTATGTAAGAATTTTGGAGTCAACTTTTGTCACATGGTTAATTAGAATTATAATGTTAGTGAGATGATTAATGGTGGATGGAAAATATATTTAATGTGGAAAGTAAATATAAAATAGCATATTTGTAGTTAAATTTGAAAAAAAAAAATTCTTGTTGACATACTTGTTATAGATAAAAAAGCGGAGAGTAGATGCATTTTTTTCACAAACAGAAGAAAGTGAATTGAGTTATATTTAATGATGAGACATTATACATAAAAATATATCAATCATTGACTTGGGATAGACTCACTTTTTTAACCATACTTAACTTTCTTAGCCATACTTAACTTTTTCACATAATATCTAACCCACATATTTTAGTGGGAGCTAACTAGTTCAAAATCTCTCAAGGCTGAGTATATAATAAACTCCTAAATCTTATAATCAAACTATTCATGTAGAGATTGTTTTTACTTCACAATTGTTGAGGTACATTGCACACAATAGTTCATTAAGACCTACATTCCCACCATCATTAGACCCTCTTCCATACATTATTAAGGGAAGATACAACCAATTATCATTCCCCCAAGGCATTCCCTATTATTTTCCACACTTTTTTTATTTCTAGGGTTTTCTATTTTTAGCAAGGGGTGCCACTTAGGATGACATGTGGCATTATCTCTAGGGAAAATTTTAGGGGCTAATATATGCAGGTGGGCTAATTTTCCATGCTTTTTCCAAAAAAATGAATGGCCAATTTCCATTTTTGTGAAAATTGATTCGCCCAAATTTTATAGTATAAAATTGTTTTACCCTAAAAATCACCAAAAAATTATATATACTAGTATAAAATAATTAGAAAACTAAATATTTTTACAAAAATATCATAAAATGTTTTACAACTTACATATTGGGGACTGGTAATATTCCCCAAGGTTTCTAAATTTTAAGATAAACTTCCATCCTTAAAATTTTCCTTGATTATTTCTGGACGCTAGCTAGAGAAAAACATGGTATTTCCACACCTTAAATTCATACTACCTCATGCATAGGAGTTCTTGGAGTGAAAATAAGCTTTCTCCCTACTTTGTAGTGGTTAACTACCATTTTTCTCTCTCCTCCCCATATTAGTTGACTAGTAGTCCTATTTTGGAGTTTAAGTGGTTAATGTTTAGTATGTGAGAGTTATTAAACAATTGTAACTGATTTTTAATTCCTTTTTCTTCTAGTTCATTCAATTTTAGGATATTTTTCTAATTTTGGGTCTCCCAGTCTAACTTTGATTTACTTGCCAACTAAAGATAATAGTTTTAAGTTATACTAAGTGTATGTACATAGAACACCAACCTAATTCAAATTGGTTAGCATCTTGTGTTGGAAAATCATAAAGACAGAAAGATTTTCCCATCTTGATAGTTACTTGTTATTTCTTTGAATTCTTATTATCTTCTTTTATCTTCTTATCATTAAGCAGCTACCAAAAACATAAGTACATGAAGATCAACACAACAAAGACACATGATATAGGCTCTCATCTTGGGAAAAACCCCTCTTCTAGGGGAAAACCCAACAATCATCTTCTCTTCCTTTAGAACCAAATCAAATGAGACAACCAATATCTTTTGTCCAATACAGATACCTCCTCTAATCCACCAAGTCAGCCTCCCAAGATGATTAGTCAAACTTCAAATGCTAACTTAAGTCAAGTTGCTTCAATCCTGCATCAAAATCAAATTTAGGTCCTCCTGCTTTAGATTTTCAGTCCTAATGCAAACCTGTGGCTTCGAATTCTTTTTGTAATCTAAAAAATCACACATGTGACAAAAAATGAGAGAAATTCAACTTCCTTTTGCTAGATAGGTGTCTCCTTCCTCTTTGCTATGGTTTTCCTTCTCCTTTTAGGTATTTCACACTTCTTTTATTCTTCTTACAAATGAAAATCAAATTTTCTTGATTGATGCTCAAATAACTCAAGTAGAACTTATATTTGTAGTAGTTATAGCTCCCTTAATGAGGTTGACTTGTCTTCTCTTGGGGCCGACTTGGTGGAGGAGGCATAAGTGACAATTTTGACTCAATTATAATTTTCTTTCTTGATATAAAAATCCCAAGAAGAGTCTATTACATGATAAAAAGGACTAAGAATCATGACATAAACCCTAGAAGAACTCAATGGGTGCTTTGACCTAGAAACAAAATAAATAGAGCATGAAACCCATGCTTATAAGTAATTTATTTTACAATAAATTTTTCTTTTTATTTCTTTCTCACAAATAAAATACATAACAACTCAAACACAGTTATGAAGATCGATACTAGTTAGATTTCTCAACACTCCCTCTTAACTAGGGAGGTATTCATAATTGTTCAACTGGTACAAGGTTGACCTCAATTTTAAATGTTCTTAAGAAGAGTACAATGACATATGCAATTCTAGGGATACCCTTATTGCCAAGGTATCCTCCCAACAGGTACTAAGGCGTCATCAAGGTAACATGCCACTATAGATACCTTCAAGATACAAACATAGTATCAATATAGATGACATCCAGACCTCCATGCCCTCACACCAACCCTGAGAGATCCAAATATCATCTACAAGGTTAGAGCTCCACAAGACCAATGATACCCTCCTTCACTGGTATCCAAACATCATCAAATCCGGCCAATATGTCCTCCCAAGTACCATCATACATGCAATTCATGATACTTATGAACTACTTATTCAATCATTAGAACATCCAATAGCTTCCTAACCCCAACCAATATTAATACTTTTAATATATATGTTCTTATATGCTATTAAGAAACTCTTGGGTCTTTAACCATTATGATGTTTCTTAGTTCATCACATAATCTAAACACATCTCGACAGAAGCTTCCTTCTTTAACTTATCCAACAACACCAAATATAGTCTCAACACTTCTTTAAATCATCTGAATCTTGTTCACAACATCATAAATCATGAGTACCTATTTGTAGTGCTATATCTATTCTTTGATCTCAAACATCCTCATAGCCTTCACATCATGTTATCAACTATGTAGAAGATTCACTTTTCTTTATCCAAGCTTCTTCTCAACTAGGGGACAAGTTCATGAAAAACTTTATTCACATAGGCTCTTCCTTCCACATTATCATATCATCATAGAACTTCAACCTTTTGAAAATTCATTCTTTTAGGACCATCATTATATATATTCATATGGTAACAAAGTCATCTATCAATCGTCAATGCAAACTTCAATGTCATTTAGATTCCCATAGCTCCCTCTTTCCATCATTATCAACATCATCATCAAATAAACATTTTCAACATCTTAAATATTATGCACCTACAAATACTATCAACAAGATAACCAAATACAAATATATATGTATAAGAGCTTGAAGTCAACTTTATCAATTTAAATAAAAACTAGGGTTATCACAACTTATAATAAGGAATCAAAATTTAGATATCTAAAACCTAAACCTAGTTAGGTTTATAACAATCAACAAGGATTACACATTTTATGCCATAGAATTTTACAACAACCTTTGCTAGGGTTTTCTTACAAACCCTAGATTCCATCATCAAAATTAAGAAAATCAAGTTATGGTTCCAATCATGAAAAACAATTTTACATCTAAGGTTTCACTATCATACCATAGAATCTTATAACAATATCTATTAGGGTTTTTTTCATAAGCCATAGATACGATCATAAATTTTTTTAATATAAAATCAGCTAAAAAATGTTAGGGTTTAAACCATACATTATCATATACACCTATTGTTTTATTCCTAGGATTAACTATTTTTTCATAAATCTTAATTCATAAAACCCTAAAAATCTAGGGTTTCATCAATAAATATAAAACATCAAAAGACTAGGGTTTTTATAGCAAACCCTAAAGACTAGGGTTTTTATTTCATCAATAAATATAAATATATACATGGGATGGAAGAGGAGGACATATAGAATGGATCAAATGATTGGAGATCCAAGAACATAATGACTATAATGAATGTTGATTCAATATGACCATCAAATCAAAACACTAGTATCTTCTTCAACAACCCTTATCATCATATCACTTGAAGTAGCTAGTCTCTCATGCTCTAGTATACATTAAAACATACTTTTCATACTCGAGTATGAATACATTTGTTATCTTGTTGCACACATGGATTCACTAGAAATATGCATACACTTGAGAAGATTATTCCATTTTCCAGTAAAGTAGGATAGTGTAGGAGAATAAATAGATGAAATAATAAAGATAAAAATGATCCTAATTGTGAAACTAGGAAATTGACATAGTTAGATAAGGAATTTGTTGGAAATTAGGTTATTGGCTGGCAAAGTTCTCAATAATATTTGCATGATTTTATTGATCCTCTCAAAATACATCAATTTTTATTGCTCATGTTGGATATTGTGGGATGCAATAAGGCCTTCTTGCTAATGAGTCTTTACCCATCAACCTCAACACATTATCTAGATTTGAGACTAGAGACTCCTTTTAGTACCTTAAGTCTTGCACACATTAATGACAGTTATCTCATTGAAAATAGTGGGAATACATTAATGTCCCCTAATTTTCAGATCTTGCAGGTGACTCAACTTCAACAAATTCATTCGTACCTAGTAAGATGTACTAGGGTACCTTGACACTCGCTTACATTAATGGTGAACTATATAGAATTTGTTAACTCAACTCTAGCACATCCATTTGCATGGAGAGAGTTGTAGCATGGGTTTATTTTTGATGAAGATTATGTGAAGCATTCAACAATAGTTGCAACCTTTAAAAATTTGTAAATACGAGGGGCTAATTGATCATTGGATAGCTAGAGAAACACCAAATATATTCATTATCCACCATGTTCATGCACTTACAGGTTTCTGTGACCACTATAAAATCTCATAATCATACATATATTCCATACAAATCATCATCGTATAATCAATAATCATTGGCATCATCCTTTTAACACAAAAATAATTATACATCAACATTACTTTGTTTTAAATAAGCTCTTTAGTACACAAGTCTCAGATTTAGTACTTTTCATGCGAAAAAAAATAAAGCATACACATAAAAAGTGAGGTAAAAAGAAACTTGAATCTTTTTTATTGGTTGAAAAGTTAGGGAATCAAGATAAGAAATATTGTAAGTTTATCCTACAATTTCATGTTTTTTCCCCTTTTCCAATTATTTCATCCCTCACTTTGTGTCATTGATTTTATAAACCATTTCCTTAATCCATTTTGTTTATACATCTTATTCCGGTAAAGACCCAATTCAGTTACTAGACCAAAATTTTGGACTTCTTGGTCTACATTAAGAAAATTATTTACATTGCTAAAGACCCAACCTAGTTACCAAACCAAAATTTTGGACTTTTTGGTCCACATTAAGAAAATTATTTACAAGGAACACAAACTCAATAATTTAGACACCTGTGTTTACAGTGTTGATGTGCTTGTAGTAAACAATTTACCCCCTTTCTGAGAACTATACCACCCTACACTACCTTCATATTTCTCCACAATTGTCCCTACCATTTAGTTGTTCCTATTTTCTTTGGAAGCCTCATTGATCTAAAAATTTTCATTTAAAGTAACATATTCATAAAAAGTAACATTAAACTTGTCATGGAGGAAGCTTCTATAAAGAATATAAACCACATAAATGTTGACACTGCAACCCCTCGCCACTCGCACAATCCTCGGCTCGTGGGAGAGACATGTTGAGTTCACACACGAATCTAACTTCGCATTTTGTTGTTTCCATAGTGCCAATTCAAAATAAAAATTAGTACATTTATTTTAAAGTCTAACATAAACCCCAACCATTGCTAAAACAAATACCTCTATCTTCTGTGCATGCTCATAATAGGAATGTGAAACAAGAATCCGAGTCTCTGCAATTCCATTCACTGGAAAAATCTCATCTGGTTGGAACCAAAAATAGTTAGCAGATTATCAATATGTTTCCCCATTAGAGCACTGTAATTGGTGAAATTGAGGAACCCAATGTCACGGTTGTAGTCCCCATTCTCTCCCTTGGGGAGATCATCATTGATGCAGGAGCATCCAATTGAAGAGCCACAGCCAAAAGTTGTCTACTTTCTACTAGGCAAAAATTGAACTTTTATTTAGTTTTCATTTATGTTTTTGTTTTGTTTTAAAAAAAAGTCAAAAGCAAGTTATCACAACTATTGTAACTTTCAAATTAAAAAATAGTTAGGGTAAATTAGTTAAGGAGCAAGAATTAGTTTTAAGAGACATTTGGAAACTGAATGGCAGTTTCTTAGTTACATGAGGGATTAAGGAAAGGTATAAACCTACCCAAACACCACCAAAAGAGGGTCTGCCATCTGTAGAGAGAAGGAGAGTATTATGAAAGTGAATCTGTGTGTTAATGAACTTCTCATTTAAAGAAAAAATATTTCTCTACATTTTAAATTTGATTGAGTATTGAGATGTGCCAAAGGTCTGTCCATATCAAATAAAAAAATTTGCAGGACACAGAAATATACAAGCAGGACAACCGTATCAAATAACAGAAATTGCAGGACCAAGAAATATACAAGCAGGACAAAGCCATACACTGGAAAGAAAGAAGTGCGGGTAAATAAAAAATACAGTGATAACAAATTTAAATTCTTTTCATTTATTATTTTCATTTAAAATTTTGCCAATGAAATTCATAGTCGAATAAGCCTTATTTCAAGGGTTTGTAAATTAAATTTACAAATTCAAGCAAGAAATACTGTAATAGCTAATATATATTAAAGAAAGTGCTGAAGACTGAACCTGTAAGGGTTTCAAAACAAATTTGTATAACCATTAGGTTTTATACCCTTCTTAAAAAAAGTTGAAGTGTATCCATAATACGATAAACAATACCAAACCATCATTGCAAAGAAGACAATGGAAAGAAACTGAAGATTACATTCTATAGAAAATACAAGTTTCTAAATCCATTTGAGGGTTTACAGAATTCATAGCCAACTAAAAAAACAAAACACAAGTGTACATCAGAAGGGTCCTACCCTATTTCACCAGGGAGATTCCAGACCGCGACGACAACAAAAGATAGCTAGGCCAACACCTGCAACCACAAGAAAACACACAAGATTTAGAAGGTAGGAAGTGAAAAAAAGAGAAGAGAAAGAAAAAATTACCTGAGACGTAGTGTGAGGAGTCGGCTTACTTGAAGAGAGACAATGCGATTGAGACAAGAAAATTAGAAAGGAAACAATAAAAGCTATGGATAGAAATTAGAACAACAACTTACCTTGTGTTGCAGAAGTCGAGTCACCTTAGAGATGAAGATGACACCTGCTGGTTGCACAAAGAACAACTTCAAATTTGTGAAGATAGAAAACGAAAACTAAGAGGAAACAAACAGAAATAAAAACCCCAGCAAATACCAAAGGGGTCGAAGCATATAGTTGATGGTTGCACCAATTTTCAGGCGACCATAGTAGGGTTATAAGCCCCCTCTTATTCTCGGAGGATTGTGCAAGTTTGCAGGTGGCGACAGGGTCGAAGCCCTCGCCCAATTTTCCCTCTCCAACAAAACCTCGCGACAAAGAAATGAAATGAGGTATAAAACCTAAGTTTATGACGTTTAATGTGTGGAGTTAAGCACTTGGTCAAGTCCCACGATCGCATGGGATAAGTACATTATAGAGATGCAAACGTGAAGCATCTTTGTTATTTAATAAAATTTTTGTTATTGGATTGTATTGGGTATATTTCTAAAGTTTAGAATTTAATTCACTTACCTCGTGTCCCCAACAATTGTGTTATCAGAGAAAATATTTCTTTAAGTGGAGATGGAAGTAGGAAGAAGAGGTCGGGGAAGAGATGCAAGGGGAGCAGTAGATGAAGGACTACATGAAGAAATTAGAATGTTGTCATCACGTTTGGAAGTAGTGGAAGCAGGAAGGTGTATGAATCCTAAAGTTGGGGATGACATTGAAGGTGAAACAATGGCACTAACAGATGGGTCAGAGGATGAGACACCAAAAATAAAACTGCTGAAATCAGTTTTGATGGCTAGCAGCAAGCCGAGACGAGAACTCCCTAATTATGCAGGCAGTTTATCCATGGAAGCATTGTTGCACTGGATAAGTGAGTTAGATAAATACTTCGAGTATGAGGACGTCAGTGAGGATAGAAAAATAAGGTTTTTTGTCACCAAGTTGAAAGGACACGCATCACTATGGTGGGACAGTGTGCAGGTAGAAAGGAGGAGACTGAACAAGCCTTTGATCAAGAGATGGGACATGATGATTGCAAAGATGAAAAGAAAGTTCCTACCTAAAGATTACCAAATTTCCCTTTACAGACAAGTGAAAAATATGAGACAGAGAATGATGACTGTAAAGGAGTACACACAGGAGTTCTATAAAGTAAACTTGATGGTTGGGTATGTTGAAGATACCCCTAAGAAGACAACAAGATTTGTGAATGCTCTATGGATGGAAATATTAGATGAGATCAGTATTATTTCCCTAAAACTATAGAGGAGGCATATCATTGTGCTTTGAAGGTGGAAGAAAAGATTACCATGAAGCAGAATGCAAAGACAAGACGTGGTTTCGGTAGAGGAAGGGGATAGCCTTTTGGCAGAGGTAAACCTGCCAGCAGTAGTGAAGAAGGCAGTAGTTCGAAGACTTTGAGATAGAATGAGAGAGAAGGTAGCACCAGAGGCAGAAGGCCATACCAGTGTGGAAGAGGTATTGGCAGAGGCAGAGGAAATGCCTACTAGTATTACTAGTATCACAAGTGGGGGCATGGGTTTTTTGAATGTCTTGAAGGTGAGAAGGATGGACAATGGGGAGCATATGTTGCTCAACTAGACATAGTAGAGGCACCACCATAGGAGGTGGAGAATGTGCCTGAAACAGGTGAGGCCTTAGTGTTGAACACGGTTTTTCTGAAACCAACCAAAGAAGTGACTGACATAACACAATAGAAATCCTTGTTCCAGATGGTATGCAAGTTGCATGGGAAATGCTGCAAACTAGTTATAGACAACAGGAGTACTGATAACTTGGTAGCCACTGAGATGGTAGAAAAATTGGGCTTGAAGAAGCTAAAACACCCGAATCCATACAAGGTGTCTTGGCTGCAAAAGGGGCACCAACTGCTAGTTGATGAGTAGTGTGAGATGGAGTTTCATATTGGCAAGTACAAGGATCGGGTGAATTGCGATGTTATGCCTATGGATGTGTGCCATATTCTGCTAGGCAGACCATGGAAATATGACAGGGAATTTTTCCATGCCGGGGAGAAGAATTGTTACAAATTTGTGAAGGATGGGATAAAGCACATGTGTGTTCCCATGAAGGAGGATAATACTATAGTAACTAGTGGAACAAAAGCACTGCTCAAAGGCGGAAAGGCGTTTCTGCGAGAAGTTGATAAAAATGAAGTAAAATATGCAGTGGTACAGAGACAAAGGGTAGTATTACTGCATCATGAAATTACCAATTTTCCTGTGGAGATACAAGACATGTTATAAGAATTCAGTGACATAGTGTTAGATGACCTACCAAATAAGCTGCCACCAAAGTGGAGCATTAGTCACCATATTGAATTTCTACTGGGAGCCAATTTGCCGAACAAATCTTCTTACCAGACGAGTCCAAATAATAGTTAGGAGATCAGAAAACAAGTGCAATAGTTATTGGACAGAGGGTTGATTTAGGAGAGTTTGAGCCCTTGTGCTGTTCCGACTGTTTTAGCTCCCAATAAAGGAGGTGAATGGCGGATGTGCACTGATTCCATGGCAATAAAGAAGATCGCCATCAGGTATAGGTTTAATTTACCTCGGATGGACGAAATGATGGATTGGCTAAGTGGAGTAGCCTACTTTTCAAAGATAGATCTGAAAAGAGGCTATCACCAGATCCAGATTAGAGAAGGTGACGAGTGGAAGATGAAATTCAAGACCAATGAAGGCTTGTATGAATAGCTGTTCATGCCATTTGGACTAAGCAATGCACCCATCATGTTCATGCATTTGATGAATGAGATGTTAAAATAACTCATTGGAAAATTTGTGATTGTATATCTGGATGATATACTCATTTTCTGCGAGACCAAGGAGGAACATTTTCGGCATGTTAGGTATGTGCTAGAAAAATTGCAACAAAATAAATTGTTGATAAACCTTTAAAAATGTTCTTTTTTAAAGAAGGAGTTGATTTATTTATACTTTATAATCTCTGAGAATGAATTGAAGATGGACCCAGAGAGGATTGCAGCTATAGTAAGTTGGCCATTTCCCAAAATCTTGTTTGAGGTACGAAGTTTTCATGGACTGAGAAGTTTTTACCCGAAGTTTATTCAGAATTTTAGTTGTATTTATACATCTATGGTAGATACCATTAAGAAGGAAAATCAGCCTTTTCATTGGACATAATCGATTGAAAGGAATTTTCAGCTTTTTAAGAAGAAGATCACTGAAAAACCAGTCCTAAAACTGCCAGACTTTAATAAACTTTTCAAAGTTCATTATGATGCCAGTGGGACAACCATTGGTGCAATTCTTAGCCAAGAAAATAATTGAGTAGCATACTTCAACGACAAGTTAAATGAGAGTAGGCAAAAGTATACATCATATGACAAGGAGTTTTATGCAGTTGTCCAAGCATTGAAGCATTGGAGACATTATTTGCTGGCTAATGAATTTGTCTTGTTTTCAGAAAATTATGCACTACAATATATTATGCAACAACACAAGCTAAACCATAACCATGTGAAGTGGGTGGAGTACTTAAGGAGCTTTACATTTGTTTTAAAACACATTAGAGGTCAGGCTAACAAGGTGGTGGATGCATTGAGCAGGAGAACTTTATTACCGCAGGAAAGCACAGTACAAATGTTGGGATTTGAGCATCTTAAGGACTTGTACAAGATGGATGCAGACTTTAAGGAAGCTTATGAAGCTTGAAAAAATCCACCGTTAAGAGAAAATAACCAATGGTTGGACTATAACATGTAGAAGTGATTGTTGTTCAAGGGAGGATAGTCGTGTGTTCCAGAGTGTTCTATGCAGGAGAACCTGATTCAATAGAAGCACATTGGAGGTTTGGCTGGACACTTTGGCATAGATAAGACTTTGGATCAGTTGAGGCACTTCTAGTTTTGGTTGAGAATGAGAAGAGATGTGCAGAGGTTTGTCACCAGGTGTAAGATTTGTCAACATTCAAAGGGACACACCCAGAATGCAGGGCTGTATACACCTTTACCCATTCCAAGCATAACTTGGGACTCAGTCACTCTAGACTTTGTCTTAAGTTTTCCTAGGACACAACGGGGTTACTATTCCATCACAGTTGTGGTGGATAGTTTCACCAAGATGGCGCATTTCATCCCATGTAGAAATAAAAGTGATGCCATGCATGTAACACACTTGTTCTTTTCAGAAATAGTCATATTACATGGCTTGCCGAAATCCATCGTCTCGGACAGGGATGTGTAGTTCACAAGCCATTTCTGGAAAAACTTGTGGAAGAAGTTAGACATAAAAATAAACTTTAGTTTGGCTTATCACCCACAGTCCGATGGGAAAACTGAAGTTGTAAACAAGAGTTTGGGAAATCTGCTAAGGAGCCTGGTTGGTGAAAATTCCAGGTAGTGGGATCGTGTACTTTCATAGGCTGAGTTTTCCTACAGTGACTCACCTAACAAAAGCACGGGAAAAATCCATTTCCAAATCCTATATGGAATGCATCCATGCAAAATATTTTAATTGTAGGATTTGGGACAGTTGGAGCACAGGAGTGCTGATGGGGAAGATTTTGCAAATGCAATCAGCGATCTGCATGAGCAGGTCAAATAGAAACTACAAGACAACAGCCAAAAATACATACAGAAAGCAGATCTGAAAAGATAGGAGGTACAGTTTGAGGCAGGAGACTTGGTACTAGTGCACTTACGCAAAGAGAGGTTTCCTAAAGGGGAGTACAATAAAATAAGATGAAAAATGTTGGGCCTTGCAGAATTCTTCGGAAGTTTTCTCCAAATTCTTAAGTTGTAGTTACCTCCGGGTGTAGGAATCTCGCCCATTTTTAATGTGGCAGATCTATACCCATACATTGATGATTATGTGGAAGACAGTTCGGAAATATGAACACGGGATACCCAAGATGAGGAGGAACCATGGATTAAGAAAATGCTTTTGGCACAACCTTTGGGGATTGAATAGGTTTTGGACATGCAGATAGCCAGGAAGACGCGAAAAAAAGAATACTTGCAGTATCTGGTAAAGTGGAAGAACCGTCTTATTGAGGACTGTTCTTGGTTGGACGCTGCACAGATTCAAAGCACCAGGTACTCTATTGAAGAGCTCATGGATAGGAGCCATGAGTTTAATTTACCCCGTGAGCCTGATGCAGGAGAATCCAACTGAAGAGCCACAACAAGAAGCTGGCTACTTTCTGCTTGGAAGAAATTGAACTTTTATTT
Source organism: Pinus albicaulis (assembly GCA_034641835.2). Classification (NCBI taxonomy): domain Eukaryota; kingdom Viridiplantae; phylum Streptophyta; class Pinopsida; order Pinales; family Pinaceae; genus Pinus; species Pinus albicaulis. The sequence continues at coordinate 1,567,480,192 of CM076580.1, forward strand.
AGTTTTATTTTATGTTTTTGTTTTGTTTTAGAAAAATGTCAAAATCAAGTTAACACAAATATTGTAACTTTCAAATTAAAAAATAGTTAGGGTAAATTAGTTAAGGAGTAATAATTAGTTTTAATAGACAGTTGGAAAATGAATCACAATTTCTCAATTACTTAAGGGATTCGGGAAAGGTGTAAGCCTACCTAAACCCCACCAAAATAGGGCTTTCCATTCGTAGAGAGAAGGAGCGTATTATGAAAGTGAATCTGTGTGTGAACAAATAAAGAAAGTGTTATTGAACTTCTCATTTAAAGAACAATTATTTCTCTGCATTTTAAATTTGACTGGGTATTGAAATGTGCCGAAGGTCTGTCCATATCAAATAACAAAAATTGCAGGACCCAGAAATGTACAAGCAGGACAACCGTATCAAATAACATAAATTGTAGTACCCAGAAATATACAAGCAGGACAACCGTATCAAATAACATAAATTGTAGGACCAAGAAATATATAAGTAGGACAAAGCCATATGCTGGAAACAAAGAAGTGCAGGTAAATAAAAAATACATTGATAATGGATTTTAATTCCGTTCATTTATTATTTTCATTTAAAAGTCTGCCAACGAAATTCATAGTTGAATAAGCCTTATTTCAACGGTCTTTAAATTAAATTTACAAATTGAAGCAAGCAATAATGTAATAGCTAATACAGATTAAAGAACATGCCAAAGACTGAACCTGTAAGGGTTTCATAACAAATTTGTATAACCATTAGGGTGTATACCCTGCTTAAAAAAATCGAAGTGTATCCACAATACGATAAACGATACTAAACCATCATTGAAAAAAAGCCAGTGGAAAGAAAATGAATATTACATTCTATAGCAACTACAAATTTTGAAATTCCTTTGAGGGTTTATGGAATTCCTAGCCGACTAAAAAAACAAAACACAGGTGAACATTAGAAGGGCCCTACCCTGTTTCACTAGGGACATTCCGGACTGTGACGGCAACAGAAGACAGCTAGGGAAACACCTGCAACCACAATAGAACACACAATATTTAGAAGGCAACAAGTGACAAAAAGAGAGGAGAAAGAAAAGATGAATTGAGAAGCAGTGTGAGGAACCAGCTTACCTGAAGAGAGATAGTGCGACCAAGAAAGGAAGGACCACTTCCGCAAAAAACTGCCACAGACAATAACTGTTAACCAAGGCACAAGCATATTAGCAAGGAAACGATAAAAGCTATGGACATAAATTAGAACAAAAAATTACCTTGTGTTGTAGAGGTTGAGCTGCCCTGGAGATGAAGTCGACACCTGAAGGTTGCATAAATAACAACTTCAAATTTCCGAAGATAGCAAACAAGAAATAAGAGGAAACAAACAAAAAGAAAAACCCCAACAAATACCAAAAGGTTCATCGCATACAGTTGATGGTTGCACCAGTTTGTAGGTGGCCATAGCAGGGTTATAAGCCCCCTCTTATTCTCAGGATTGTGCAGGTTTGCAGGTGGCAGCAGGGTTTAAACCCTTGCCCAATTTTCCCTCTCCAACAAACCCTTGCGACAAAGAAATGACATGAGGGATAAACCCTAAGTTTATGACGTTTAAGCATGTAGATTTAAGCACTTTGTCAAGTACCATGATCGCATGGGCTAAGTACATTCTAAAGGCGCTGACGTGAAGCATCTTTGTTATTTAATAAAATTTTTTCTATTGGATTATATTGGGTACAGTTCTAAAGTTTAGAATTTAATTCACTTACCTCATATCCCCGCCAATCATTCTCTCCCACGGAGAGCTCATTATTCTAGTCTTCTCTATATTTCTATTCCAATCACACATTAATGACCCGCCGATTTTATTTCAATTTGTAGGAATAAACTCACAAAATTTATTTCAATTTGCAGAAATAAAATTTGATATATATATATATATATATATAATTTAAAAAACATAGCTGAAAGTGGAAAAATCAAGACCTACCACATCCAAAGGCCTGTATGAGCCCACCAACGAGGCAGGGTAACGTGTCCAACATGAAGAGCAGAGTTTGCATTACCAGTTTCAGGCGACTTTCTTTCCCTGGTTCTGCAACTTGTTAGTGGGTTGCATTTTTTTTTTTCAGTAGACAAAAACACTATGTTTTTGTATTAAAAGAAATTAATACATTCTTATATGTCTCTTTTCTCTTTATCATCCATGTTTTCCTAAAACGAAATAAAGACATATTTTCAAAGTTCTTAATTGTTTTTAATTTATCTATTCCTCTATGTCAGTTCTTTATCATCTATATTTTTCTAAAATGAAATTAATACATATTTTATAAGTTCTTTTAATCACTGAAAACAAAACAGAGTTGGTGTGTTTCCACCATTTCCTATCATCCATAGATAATAGAAGTAAAATTTTCCCCTTTCCTTCGAGGAGTAGTCAAAGTCGCTTTCGGCCCTTAACTCTATACATAGTTGATGCTTCTTGTATTAATCATTTGACACTGTTCAAATGCAGAAAAGTAAAATTTCACTGTGGGGCTTCTTCAACTCTCTCTTTGATAGCATGTGAGCTATCTAGTTTTGTTCTATGTTAGCATGTAAGCAATCTAGTTTTGTTCTATGTCATCAAAATGTACTTCTTGGAACATTGTCCATGACCCGAATCCTACTCATCCCCTCTTTAAGAATGAGTAATTTGTATTTTGAGTTGTTTTGTACACAATCTATAATTCCCTTTTCTTGACCATATATCTGAAAGTTGTTGATACGAGCCATTTCCCCATAGTGCTATAAGTTTAGCTCTGTTAGTGGGTTGCATTTACATCACCAATTTAGCCAAGTTACATGTAGCTTTTACATCGCCTATTTAAGTTACAGGTAGCTTTTAATGCACCCGTACATATTAATGAAAAGTCAAGGTATTGGGGAAAGTCCAGGTGCAGGTGGTTTGCATGCAAAATATAACCATGTACAAAATGTTATTGTTTACATGTAACGGCCTGTGTTTCTGTTAGTGTTGAAAATCTATGCCATATGGTTTATCGAGATCATCAAGTTATCTAACATGAATATATATTTTCTATTATCAAGTTATGTAACAAGAATATATATTTTCTGTTAGGCATGTTTTTTTCCTTCAAACTTGAATGCACTTATAAATATAAAAACATCATGTAAACCCACCTCGACTTTTTCAAACCACCCTCATCACTCGCGAGGTGGGGCTTCAGGTCAAAGGAGAAGGGATGCTGCCAATGTTCAATGTCCATCATTCGTTGTATGAAGAGGGTCCGAGTAGAGCCGGGAGGTTTGCTAGGGACGAGGGCTCATGATAGGGAGAAGTCAGAACATGGGGCACATGATAGCGGTGGCATCAAAGTTTGGACAAAATTGTGGGACCGATGCAACCAAGTTAAGGAGCCACAACAATGCAGATGATGGTATCGACCAGCTGCTAGTGAACAACCCTCGTTCAACCAGTCGTGGCCTTTGGCCCATGAACGACCCTCACTTCTTTGCCAAGCTCATATAATTTTCGAATTATCTCTAATTATCGAATTAGTAATAGTATGCATTCCTCAGTCCTTATAATTTTTGTGTTTTGCAGTCATGGTCAAGGTAATTCTACAATTTTGTATAATCTAGGCTCAAACTTGTAATTCTGATAGAAATTGATTATAAAATGGATCTCTAATTTTTTTCATTAAAAATTTAATATCTCTTATAATTATCTAATTTATGAATTATCTTGCTATGGTCAAGTAATAATATGCATTCCTCAGTCCTTATAATTTTTATGTTTGGCAGTCATGGTCAAGGTAATTATTTGTAAAATGGATTTCTAATTTTTTTTTCATAGAAAAATTAATATCTCTTGTAATTATATGGAATGTGTCTACCAATGAAGGCATAGCCCTTATGAAAATTAGAGCACACATTTTAACGATACAATTTTAGCCATCGTCATATCCTAAAATCAACACAATTTAACCTAAATATGCATTAGTTTTTAGATGACCATCAAAGTTCACCATATATTAAAATATGCATAGAAATGTGTGTCTACCTTTAAAAGAAGCAGTTCCAAAAGAAGAAGTTGTGGCATCAAAAGGGTAGTTGCTTCTAACACAAACATACAGATAGTCACAGAGCTGTAAGAGATATCACACGAAGTTGCAAGAAAATGTCATTCAATCAGAACATTAAATTGAGTTGCTCCAATTTATCCAGCTAACCGTGTCTTGACCTAGCAGTAGTTTCACCGCTTGACTCGGCAGTGTCATATCCAGTCCATAAAGGGTTGGTTCTCTAACTATTACATAATTAGATACAATCCTGGTTCTAATTAATAGAGAATTTAGTTATGGTTTTAATTGATAGAGAATTTTTTGTTCGAGGAATCATTACACCTCTATAAAATCTTTAATTTTTATTATGGGTATTCTAGTTACAGGTTTGGAAAATTAAAGCTGAAGATTTTGATATAAAGACAAACTTTTTCATGGTATCTGGAAACAAATTCCATTCCCAAGCTTCTTTTGAGTGTTGGAATTTCTGAGTATTCCAAAACAAACAGAGGAATAAAAATTCCCCAACTTCAACACAGAGATTCAGTGTAAAAATTGCTGGACAGAGATTAAAAAAAAAAAAAAAAAACCTTCTATTTCATTAAAAAATAAAACTCTGTTACAAACTGAAATTATTCCTCTTCTGAGGGATTACAAAAAAAAAATTTACCGCTGCATAATCACAGTTCTTCAATTCATTAAGTTGCTCTCTGACTTTTTCAATATGCACACACACAGTGAAATTTACCTTTTGGAATTACATTAAAAAACATACAAAAAATCTCTCTGTCTTTTTATACAGAGTCACACTTAGTTTTCGCACACAGTGTCTCCTCTCTTAAAAAATACACAACACACTTTTTGTTTTAGCCTTCAGGCTCTTTTCAATACAATGCACATTCCTTTTTTTTAAAAAGAAACATATATAATAAAAATAAACTAAAGTTATATATATATTATAAACATTGGAAATGTTTATAATATATATATTAAAAACCATATATATATTAACCATAGTCCTTTTAAAAAAACTTTGCCGTGACTTGAAAACAAAAAAAAACATGTTAATAGTTTTAACCAAGGTTTGAAACCATTATCATAGACCTCAAAATAGGACTTAAATCCTTCTACAATAAATTATCACATACCAAATCCCCTTGATGACGTAGGGGTCTAATTCCACGCGATCGCTCTCCCATTGGTCGGAGATGGGACTCGCCGGATTTCAAAACGAAAATTAAACTTCATTGCAAAAATTTATCACGTACCAAATTTGTTCCGTGACGTCAGCATCAAAACTACGCGATATGAATTCTATTGGCTGTTGGTGTTCTGCTGGCATGTGGGCCCTTTGTGAACTCGACGTGGCCTCGTTTGAATTATGTCAAAAAAAAAAAGTAGCGTGAACGAACTGTGGTTGGTGAGAGCAAATGGTTGGTGGGAGGTTTTAAAGTGCGAGGACAATATTTAAATGGTGGCTACAAAAAAAAAAATTATGAACCAGAGGATTGCGTGGTCAACCATATCTTTTCCATGCAACACAGGCTACAGCCATTAACTCAAGAACTTAAAATTTGCAAGGTTTAAAGCTTTATGGTGGCGTACAAGTAAGAACAAGAAACACTGCTGCAATCTTCCCAAAATTCTCATTAAAAACTTTTGTCCATCTACTGCACTGCTGCAGTTGAATTTAAAAAATTCAACGCTCCCCCTTAAATTCAACTACTGGGTTTTCTTCCATATCTAGACACTTTCTCAAATAATTAAAACTTTTCTGCCCCAATGGTTTTGTCAAAATGTTTGCAAACTTCTCTTCAGTTCTGCAATGTTTTAAAATAATTTCACCATTGTTTACTAGCTCCCTGATGTAGTGATACTTGGCATCAATGTGTTTCGTTTTCTTGTGAAACACTGAATTTTTTGATAAAGCTATAGCTGAGTTATTATCACAATAAATTTTTGTGCCTTTTACATGTTCATGATACAAACTCCTTAACATTCTCCTCATCCAAACTGCTTGACATGTTGCTGCTGTAGCTGCCACATACACTGCCTTTGTTGTAGATAAAGCCACAATTGGTTGTTTCGTAGAAGCCTATAAAATGGCTTCTGAACCCATATGAAAAACATAACCAGAGGTGCTTTTCCTGTCATCTATACTTCCAGCCCAATCACTGTTAGTATATCCAATCAATTCAGAATTTTCTGAAGTAATGTATAAAATTCCATACCTATTTGTTCCTTTCACATACCTCAGAATTCCTTTTGCTGCTTGCCAATGTGTCTCCTTTGGCCTTTCCATAAATCTGGAAATTAAACTCATAACATGCATAATATCAGGCCTATTTGCAGTCAAATACATGAGGCTTCCAACTATGCTCTTGTACAAACTTGGATCAAAATCCTTGCTGTTGTCCTCTTTGCTTAGTTTCAACCCCATCACTGTAGGAGTAATCGCTGCCTTGCAATCTTGCATATTAAATCTTTCCAAAACTTCATTTACATATTTAACTTGAGAGATAAAAATTTTATTTTCATTTTTCTCTACTTCTATTCCTAAGAAGTATTTCAGCAATCTCATATCAGTCATCTCAAATTCATCCTTCATGACTGCCTTAAAATTTTCAATGAAGTAAGCATCATTACCTGTGAATATAACATCATCAACATATAAAACAATAATCAACATCTTAACATCTTTCTCCTTGATGTATAATGTGGGTTTTCCTTCACATTTTTCAAAACCATTTTCCAGTAGATAGGCATCTATCCTACCGTACCATGCTCTTGGTGTTTGTTTCATACCATAAAGAGCTTTCTTCAATCTGCATACCTTGTGCTCTTGGCCTTCTTTCTCATAGCCCAGAGGTTGTTCAACATAAACCTCTTCCATCAATACTCCATTTAGGAATGCTGATTTCATATCCATTTGGTAAACCTCCCACTTGTGTTGTGCTGCTATGGACAACACTGCTCTCACTGTTTCCATTCTTGCAACCGGTGCAAATGTTTCTTCATAATCTCTTCCTTGTTGCTGCTTGTAGCTTTTGAGAACAAGTCGGGCTTTGTGCCTTTCAATCTTACCTTCAGAATTTCTTTTGGTATTGTAGACCCATTTCACTCTAATTACTTCTTTTCCTTTTAGGAGATCAACCAATTCCCATGTTTTATTTTTCTCTATGGCATTCATTTCTTCATCCATAGCATCTATCCATTTCTTATCTTTTATAACTTCTTCAAAATGAATAGGATCTTCTACATGAAAATACAATGAAAATAAAGAGTTCATACCTTCATTTGCTGCCTCTTGCTCACAAATATCATTCAGACTTCTGAAGCTAGTTCCTCTTTCACTTGATGTACTTGCGCTTGTAGAAGCACTCAAATCTGCTCCTTGTGGTGTGCTTGGAGAAGCACTGTCATCACTTCTCAAGGGTGTTCCCATGCCTGCTTGTGGTATCCTTTGCTGTCCTTGTGTTGGTGGAGGTCGTGCTGCTAATGAAGGATGTATTTTACCCATCTCTTCATCATTATCATCATGAGACAAATAGCTTTTAACATTCACTGTTTTTCCAATGCTTCCATCCCAAGCTTCTTCCTCAATGAATTGTACATCTCTGCTTATAACAAAATTCTTGGTGGATGGGTTATACAACCTATATGCCTTGGATTCTTCACTGTATCCAATAAATATGCACTTTTTCCCCTTATTGTCCAACTTCTTCTTTAGCTGATCTGGAATGTGTGCATAAGCCACACAACCAAAAACTCTCATGTGGGTGACACCTTGTTTTATGCCACTTCATGCTTCTTCCGGAACTCTGTTCATTACATCTTTGGTTGGGCATCTATTAAAGATGTATGTTGCACAATGTACAACTTCAGCCCAATATTCATTTGGAAAATGTTTTTCCTTCAGTATACTTCTTACAATGTCCATGATGGTTCTATTTTTCCTTTCAGCAACTCCATTTTTCTGTGGTGTATACCTTTCTGTAAATTGCTTGTGTATCCAATTTTCTCTACAAAAAATAAAAAATTCTTTTGAAATATACTCACCTCCTCTATCAGTTATTAATACCTTAATATGCTGCCCACTTTGGTTCTCAACAAGAGTTTTAAAGTGGCAGAATTTCTCAAACACTTCACTTTTATATTTCAAAAAATACAACCAAGTTTTTCTTGTGTAATCATTAATAAAAGTCAGCATATAGTGACTGCTTGCAAGTGATGGTGTTTGCATTGGTCCACACAAATCTGAATGAAAAATTTCTAAGGGTGCCTTTGCCCTTATGCTCTTTCTTGTTGGAAAGTTTTTTTTGTGTTGTTTGCTCAAGATGCATCTTTCACAAAGGCTGTCTGGTTTCTCAATCAATGGTAATCCCTTTACCATTCTTTTCCCATGCAACAAATTCAAACCTCCAAGGTTGAGATGTCCAAATCTCAAATGCCATAACCAGTTTTCATATTTTGCTTCTCTTTGGTGAATTTCTCGTGTCACTGTTGCCATTTCAACTACTTTCTTCAAATCTGCTCTCATTTTGAGAGGAAACATTTTGTTTCTTGTCATCTTAACTTGTGCAATACATTAATTGCTTGGTGGTTTATTCATGATGGTGCATACATCATCTTCAAAGAAAACATTGTACCCCTTTTGAATGAGCTGTCAAATTCTCAAAAGGTTACACTTCATACCAGGCACATAGTATACATCAAATATGGATCTTCCTTCTCCTTTCTTTGTCAAAACACTTACTCTTCCTTTTTCCATGACAGAGACCTTACTGCCTGTCCCCAATGTTACTTGAGACTTTACATTTTCATCTAACATGGAAAACATGGAAATATTTCCAGTCATATGATTGCTACATCTTGAATCTAGAAACCATATATCTTCACTTTTCTCTTCAGCGATATTACATGCTAAAAACAACTTCTCTTGACTAATATCTTCCTTAGTAAAATTAGCACTGAGTCTATTACCCATGTCACTCTATTTCTTCCTACATTCATTGGCATAATGGCCATACTGCTTACAGTAATGACATTGGACTTGGGATTTATCATACCTTTGTCCATGTGCTTGATTTTGTCCATCTTGCTGGTTGCTTCCTTGGCCTTGGTTCTGATTTTGATTGCTACCCCTTCCATTAGTATTTGTAGGGCTGTTTCTTCCTCCTCTATTTTGACTTCTGCCTCAGACTTCCTTTTCCTCTATAGTTTTCTCTACCTTGACCTCTTTCTCTTTCAAAGGAAATTTGGGTCTTGAAGACATGCTCCAAAGATGAGTTTGCAGTTATACCCAATCTTTGTTCATGTGTTATCAATGACGCATGAAGCTCATCAACTGTAAACTTTGAGAGATCATTTGTCTCTTCAATGGTTGTGACTATCACATCAAACCTTGAGGGTAAGCTCCTTAATACTTTCTCCACTATCCTTCTTTCCTCAAGTGTCTCTCCATGAGACCTTATCTGGGTAACCAACCCAATCACGTGTGAAGAATGAGCCTATGTTATCACACTTTTTCATACAGAGAGTTTTAAAGTCTCTCCTCAGAAATTGTAGCTTTGCTTTTTTCACCTTCTCCATACCTTGATAGGCAGTCTAGAGGATATCCCATGCATCCTTAGACCTCTTAGCTGCTGCTATCTTTGGAAACACACTTTCATGCACTACTTGATAGAGATAGAAGAGGGCTTTTGAGTCCTTTTTCCTATTGCTCTTGAGAAAATCCTTTTGTGCCTGTGTTAAGGCCTTAAATACATTTTCATCTGCTAGTTCTTCAAAACTATCTTCAACAGGCTCCCATAAATCTTGAGAGGTAAACAGGGCTCTCATGGTGATTGCCCAATAGTCATAGTTTTTCCCATTAAACTATGGGAGTTTAGTATTTCCTATACTCGTGCTTATACTGGCTCCTGCCATGACTAGCACACTGAACTATGCAATAAAAACTTGACTGTGATTCAAACAAATTGTCTCACTACTTAAGAGACTAACTCTGTCTTTTAAAAGACTTCTTTGGACTGCATTTTTTAAACACAAAACAAAACTCTATTTTGTAAATACCTGGTCTTTGCTGAGCCTTCACACTTCTAGTCGAAAGCCGCAACAACACCTTCTTCCTTCAGCTTCTTTAACAAACTTCAAAGAGCGTGGACTAGCTCTGATACCATGTTAGAATTTCTGATTATTCCAAAACAAACAGAGGAATAAAAAATTCCCCAACTTCCACATAGAGATTTAGTGTAAAAATTGTTGGACAAAGATGCAAAAAAAACCTTCTATTTCATTAAAACATAAAGCTCTATTACAAACTGAAATTCTTCTTGTTCTAAGGGATTACAAAAAAAAAAAATTGACCACTGCATAATCACAGTGCATCAATTCATTAAGTTGTTATCTGTCTTTTTCAATATGCACACACACCGTACAATCTGCCTTCTGCCATTACATTAAAAAAACTTACACAAACTCTCTCTATCTTTTTATACAGAATCACGCTCTGTTTTCACACACATTCAATACAATGCACGAAACTTTTTTTTTAAAAGAAATATATATATATAAATAAACTAAAGTTATATATATTATAAACCTTAGAAATGATTATAATATATATATTACAAACCATATATATATTAACCACAGTCCTTTTAAAAAAACTTTGCCGTGACTTGAAAACCAAAAAAAACATGTTAATAATATTAACCAGTCTTTTAAAAAAATCTTTGCGGTGACTTGAAAACAAAAAAAATATGTTAATAGTTTTAACCAAGGGTTAAAACCTTTATAGCGGATCTCAAAACAAAAAGTAATTTCTTCTGCAATAAATTATCGCATACCAAATCTCCTTGATGACGTAAGAGTCCAATTCTACACGATCGCTCTCCCATTGGTCAGAGATGAGACCCGCCGGATTTCAAAACGAAAATTAAATTTCCTTTCAAAAATTTATCGCGTACCAAATTTGTTCTGTAACGTCAGCGTCAAAATTACGCGATATAAATTCTATTGGCTGTTGGTGTTGTGCTGGCATGTGGGCTCTCACTGAACTCACGTGCCCGGGTTTGAATTAAGTCATAACAAAGAACTGGTGAGAACTGTGGTTGGTGAGAGGAAATGGTTGGTGGGAGGTTTTAAAGAGAAGGACAATGTTTAAATGGTGGCTGCAAAATAAAAATTATGAACCAGAGGATTGCGTGTAGTAAACCACGGCTTTTCCATGCAACACAGGCTACGGCCATTAACTCAAAAACTTAAAATTTGCAGGGTTTAAAACTTCATAGTGGGAGTGCAAGTATGAACAAGAAACGCTGCTGCAATCTTCCCAAAATTCTCATTAAAAACTTGTGTCCGGCGCAGCAGTTGAATTTAAAATATCCGACATTGAGGAGGGTGTTAAAGGAATTACCATACCTCTACGAAATTCTTAATTTTCACCTTAAAAATATTAGTTAACCGTTTGAAAAGTGGCTCCAATACTTTGTTTTCTGGTTCACTCAGTTACAGGAACTTTGCTGCTTCGGAACCTACCTGGTTGATTTATTAAACAAATCGTCTACCACGCAATCCAATATCTAAAATGTGGGTAAGCGTATATTTTTTTGAAACGTCTCACCTGCATCACCATCCAAATTTCTTTATCAATTTTTCTGCATGAAGTGAATAAAAACTTTCCACTGCATGATAAATCTAGAGATATGTTAAATGCATTACACATGGAATGTATCAAAATTTTCCACAGCATAATACACATGAGATATCCCATACCTATAAACCTGGAGATTTTCAGTTAAGATAGAAGAGACCCTCCACGTAATTTAGAGATTAACATGGACGGCCTATTAATAAGTGTTAATGATCTTTTTTTTTTTTTTTTTTCAGTAACTGCATATTCAAGATGTAAGCGCTTTCAAGCTAGCCATGAAGATCATATGACTACTGGCGCTCATCTTTAAAGGAAAATATTTGCACTCCCAGGTTTACATTTTAGCATATATATATTTTAAAATTAAAATTAAAAGATGATGAAAGCCTAAACACCCCCATTAAACAAAGTTAGTGTAAATTCCTGTAATTGCTGTAAGAGGAAGACAATCATCCAGGCAAGTGAGAAAATCTGACCATTCGTGAGAAAATTTGACTATCTGAGATGGCACGGAAAGTAGAACTTTGCCAGCTGAACGGCTAAAGGATTTATTTCTGCAACGAAAGGTGGAATACTTCACAGCACCAAGCCCTAGACCATTAATATACTTTTTACAGCCTTGACATATGAATATGAAAATGAAAATAATATCAAACTCAAACTCAGTATTTCAGAACCAAAGTAGTATTAGGTTTTTTTTGTTTTCTCTCCTTTAAAACTTAAATAAATCCAAATCTAAATAAAAACTATTGAAGTTAAAGTCTAGATAGTTCCATATCATAGGAATCTAAATAAAAACTATTGAAGTTAAAGTCTAGATAGTTCCATATCATAGGTGTTCATGAGTTAGACTCTTTAGTGAAGTACGTTAATCCAAGTCATATCATTGGTAAATATGTGGAAATATATCTATAAGATTTTCAAGAAATCCACATACTTAACTTAAATTTAACTGAATTTTTAACAAAAACTGAAAATGACGAATTGAAGGAGCGCAAAGTGGAATCCGATCCAAAAGCGAGCGACATTCTTCACTATTACAATAGATACAGTGTGTTAAGGTGGAAGTGTTTAATTGGCTCCAAACAAATAGAAAGTGCATTATCGTGTGAACTTTTAATTGTTTCTTAACATATAGCTAGGGTTTTGTCGTCTACGCGTGCTGTCATTTCTGGACGAATGCATGAATGTTTGGAATCTTGGATGCACAGTAATCGAATGACGGGATGTCATGTTCTGGCTCCTCCACTCAAGGACCGATGCATTCGTCAATGTAAAATATCTCTTCACACACCTTACTACGGTATTGTGGCCAAATTGTTCATAATAAGTAACTTATAGTTTATATAATTATTAAATTTAATAATATTATAATTATTGAAACAATAGAAGTGAATTTTAGAAGGATTATAGATTCAAATATACATAGGAGTAGAGTATACACACTTTTATAAATTGTAATAATTTAATTTAAAAGCAGTTAACCAGAGTCCAACTTTATCTCTTATGGGGAGCTAACAAGTCATTTGATGTAGACATTAACAAATAGGATAATGATCCAAAGTGTCCAACTTTATCTTTTATGGGTAGCTAACAAGCCATTTGATGTAGACATAGGAGTAGAGTATACACACTTTTATAAATTGTAATAATTTAATTTAAAAGCAGTTAACCAGAGTCCAACTTTATCTCTTATGGGGAGCTAACAAGTCATTTGATGTAGACATTAACAAATAGGATAATGATCCAAAGTGTCCAACTTTATCTTTTATGGGTAGCTAACAAGCCATTTGATGTAGACATTAACAAATAGGATAATGATCCAAAACTCACACATTTGATCATAGTTGAAATCTACTTTTTTATGAACCATTAGTCATCATTCAAGGGCTTTTATAAATTGTAATAATTTAATCTAAAGGCATTTAACAACAGTCCAACTTTATTTCCTATGGGTTGCCAACAAGTCATTTGATGTAGACGTTAACAAATAGGATAATGGTCCAAAACTCACACATTTGATAATAGTTGAAATCTACTCCTTTATGAACCACTAGTAATCATTTCACGAACTTTTATAGATTGTAATAATTTAATCTAAAGGCATTGAACAAGAATCCAAGTTTATCTCTTATGGATCACCAACAAGTCATTTGATGTAGACATTAACAAATAGGATAGTGACCCAAAACTCACACATTTGATAATAGCTGAAATCTACTCCTTTATGAACCACTAGTCATCATTTCTCATACTCAACTAACATTCTTGAATAGCCAATGGTAAGTATTTTTATTTCCTCACCATTACTTGTAATATTTTTTGCAACTTACAAAAATAAATTTATTCATGAATAAAAACCTTTTATTCTTTGGATTCCATACTTAATTTCAAATGTAAAAAGTAAATATATCCTAGTTTACTTTAATTGAGGTTTTGGAAATTGAATTCAAAATATGAGTTACTTTAATTTTAATTTTGTGTATGATACTAATATTTAAACTACTTTAATTTGTATGTAAGAATTTTGGAGTCAACTTTTGTCACATGGTTAATTAGAATTATAATGTTAGTAGGATGATTAATGGTGGGTGGAAAATATATTTTAATGTCGAAAATAATTATAAAATAACATATTTGTAGTTAAATTTGAAAAAAGAAAATTCTTGTTGACATACTTGTTATAGATAAAAAAAGAGGAGAGTAGATGCATTTTGTTCAGAAACACCTGAATTGAGTTATATTTAATGATGAGACATTATACATAAAAATACATCAATCATTGAGTTGGGATAGACTAACTTTTTAAACCATACTTAACTTTCTTATCCATATTCAACTTTTTCACAAAATATCTAACCCGAATATTTTAGTGGGATCTAACTAGTTCAAAACCTCTCACCACCTAGTATATAATAAACTCCTAAATCTTATAATCAAACCATTCATGTAGAGATTGTTTGTACTTCACAATTGTTGAGGTACATTGCACACAATAGTTCATTAGGACCTATATTTCGGCCATCATTAGATCCTCTTACATACATTATTAAGGGAAGATATAACCACTTCTCATTCACCACTAGACATTCCCTATTATTTGCCACATTTTTTTTATTTCTAGGGTTTTCTAATTTTAGCAAGTGGCTCCACTTAGGATTACACGTGGCATTATCTCTCGACAATAGATAGAGAAAAACATGGTATTTCCACACCTTAAATTCATACTACCTCATGCATAGGATTTTTTAGACTCAATACAAACTTTCTCCCTACTTTGTAGTGGTTAACTACCATTTTTCTCTCTCCTCCCCATGTTAGTTGACTATTAGTCCTATTTTGGGCTTTAATTGCTTAATGTCATGTATGTGAGAGTTATTAATCAATTGTCACTTATTTTTAATTCCTTTTTCTTCTAGTTCATTCAATTTTAGGATATTTTGCTAATTTTGGGTCTCCCATTCTAAATTTGATTTACTTGCCAACTAGGTATAGTACTTTTAAGTTATACTAACTGTATGTACATAGAACCCTAACCTAATTCGAATTGGTTAGAATAAATATATTTTCTCATCTTGATAGTTACTTGTGATTTCTTTAAATTCTTATTATATTGTTTTATCTTCTTATCATTAAGAAATTACCAAAAACATATAAGTACATGAAGATCAGCATAACTAAGACACATGATATAGGCTCTCATCCCGAGAAAAACCCAAAAAATATCTTCTCTTCCTTTATAGCCAAATCAAATGGGATGACCAATGCCTTTTTTCCAATAGAAATACCTCCTCTAATCCACCAAGTCATCCTCCCAATATGATTAGTAAAAATTCAAAAGTTAACTTAAGTCAAACTCCTTAAATCCTGCATCAAAATCAAATTTCAGTCCTCCTACTTCAGATTTTTGGTCCTAATAAAAACCTACAACTTTGACTTCTTTCTGCAGCCAAGAAACTCACATGTGTGACAAAAAGGGAGAGAAATCCAAATTCCTTTTTCTAGACAGGTTCCTCCTTCCTTTTCGCTATCGTTTTCCTTCTCCTTATAGGTATTTCACACTTATTTTATTCTACTTTAAAATGTAGATCAAATTTTCTTGATTGATGCTAAAATAGCTCGAGTAGCAGTTATATTTATAGTGGCTATAGATCCCTTAATTAGGCTCACTTGTCTTCTCTTGGGGTCGACTTGGTGGAGGAGGAATAAGTGACATTTTTGACTCAATTATAGTTTTATTTCTTGATATACAAATCCCAATAAGAGTCTATTACATGATGAAAAGGACTAAGAATCATGGAATAAACCCTAGAAGCACTCAATGGATGCTTTGACCTAGAAAAAAAATAAATAGAGCATGAAACCCACGCTTATAAATAATTTATTTTACAATAAATTTTTATTTTTATTTATTTTTGACAAATACAATACATCATGATTCAAATAAAATTATGAAGACAAATACCAATTACATTTCTCAACACTCTCTCTTAACTAGGGAGGTATTCATAATTGTTCAACTCGTACAAGGTTGACCTCAATTTGAAATGTTCCTAAGAAGAGTACAATGACATACACAATGCTAGGGATACCCTTACTGCCAATGTATCCTCCCAATAGGGATGAAGGCGTCATCAAGGCAACATTGAACTATATAAGATATCGTCACGATACAACCCTGGTATTAATATAGATACCATCCAGTCCTCCATGACCTGGCATCAACCCTCAAAGATCCATATATCATCTATAAGGTCAGAGCTCCACAAGGCCATTTATACCCTCCCTCACTCGGATCCAAACATCATCAAATTCAAGTAATATGTCCTCCCAAGTACCATCATAAATGAAATTCATGATATTTATCAACTATTTGTTCAATCACTAGAACATCAAATAGCTTCATAAACCCAACCAATATTAATACTTTCAATGTATATGTTCTTATATTCTAGCACAAAAATTTGGGGTCTTTAACCATTCTGATGCTTCTTAGTTCTGTTGGAAATGTTGTCATTGATGGCAAAGGAGATGGCAAAGGAGAAGAAAGAAGAACCCTCAAATAGACAGGCAAGAGGCAGCCCAGGCAATAGAAGTAGCAGAGGAATTAGAGTAGTGAGGGTTAATGGGTCATTTGAGTTGTAAGGGCAAGAGTAGTAGGTAACGCAGGTCTGTACATACAACGAATATAGTGAAACAGTCATGCAATGACATGCACAGTCATGCACTGCCAGTGCATTGTCATGCACAGGAATTGAATACAACAGATCAATGCAGAACAATGATTTTAGAAGCAAAGGTGAAAGGGTTTATATGATGGAAGGTACATAGGGTGGAACTGTGTGATGGAAGAAGGGTTTAAGACTTTTCGAGTCTTAATTGAAGCAATGAAATAAAAGTAGCGATGGCACAGTTTTATAATGAAACCTCAACAATATTATACGATGGAATGTTTTTTCCCGAACCGAATCAAGCGCTTAAGAATTGGGCGGAACCTTGAGTCAAGGAGCAAAGCGGAATCTTGAAAGAACAGTAAAAGTGGGTTTGAAACCCAATACCAGCAGTATTGTGCATTTTAAAAGTGGTAAGAAGAATTGTAAAAAAAAAAACGCGATATATGTCTTTAGTCGACACGTGGCCATAAGTGGTTTTCGAAAACCATTTATATCGCACAAATTTTGAGTTTTAACCCTCGAGCATTTTAATTGCGCGATATTGCACGAGATCCGTCGGATTCGAGATTGGAGCACGATAAGCCTACGACCATTGGATGCGAAGGGTAGTTTAACTACCGGGGCCCAGTTTCATCGCGTGAATAAGAATTAAATCTCGTGTAAATAAATTGCGCGATATTGCGCGAGGACCGTCGGATGAGGGTTTAATTGGAGGTTGGAGTGTGAGAGTAATTTGATCGTTGGATTGCCAGTTAAGTTGTTCAGCGAAAGGTATGGAGGTAAGATGTGGGCCCGGTTGCATTATTTAAATGATGCGATGTGTTGTTTGGTAAGCAGGAAGTGCTAATGAAACTTTGGGACCAGAATAAATATATATTACGTTGTGGGCCATATATGGAGGTGCATTTGGCATAATACATATGTGTTATGCATTCGTCGACAATTGAAAATTTTTTATGTTAAAGAAGTGAGCACAATATTTTTATATATTATTAACCAAAGTCAAAGTTTATATTAACAAATCTTCATATGAGCGCCTATACGAAGGTTTTTAAAGGTAAGTTTCCAGAGTTAGTGCAAATAACGGAAGTTAAATGGGTTTTAGGGTTTAAACCAAGTCGATAATAAATAATGAAGAGAACCAATATATATGTGGGCTTGAGAGAAAGACAAATGTTAAAGGTGCGTTGGGTTTTTGGTTTAAATAAAAGTCAAAATATTGTGGGCCCCATTTTTTGTATATATATTGAAGTCTGGTTTTTTATTCAAAGTTGAGTTTAATACGAATAAAGTGTTCATACGCTGTGGGGCCATATCAATTATATTGATATTTGAAATTAAACCTAATATTGTTGATAGAGTATGGAAGAGCATTGTATATGCATAGTGGGGTTCACAGTGAACCATCGCATCGGTGGAGAGCAAGAGATGCAGAGAGACGAACAATTGAAAATTTCGATTGTGATTGAGGGATTGAATGTCAGCCATCGGATTTGATGAAGGATGGACGACGGATATGTGAGTCGCTTGATAGCTAGTGGGACCCTTTGTTCATCGCACCGATCTGTTGGAGGATGCGATTGCGATAAAGAATGTGGACCCGATACGTTATGAACTGTGATTTTATGTGTTTGAGTTCCGGCTTTAAGGGCAACAAGGTGGGCCAGCGTTCAATTGATTAAAGGTTGATGTGCATATAAATATGCGGAATTAAACTTACAAGCGAAGTATGGGACCCCGTTAGTCCTTGCTTCGTATATATGCATATATCTATGAAGTATGGGGTCATCGCATCGGAGTGAAGGCAGAACAGTGGAACATGTCATTGAAGGTTGCAATTGCGATTAATCGCATCGGAACTATCGCAAAGGAAGTAATTTCAATCGAAAGTCTTCAAAGACCGTTCATCGCATTAGAGTGAAGGCAGAACAATGGAACATGTCATTGAAGGTTGTGATTGTGATTAATCGCATCGGAACTATCACAAAGGAAGTAATCGCAATTGGAAGTCTTCGAAGACTGTTCATCGCATCGAGGAATAGAAAAACTTCGGCTAGTAGTCCTGGAAGGGTGTTTTCTATGTTAAAAGGGTCTATTATTATATCGCCGAGATTTATTTGAGTTATATAATAAGGCAGTTATATATGCAGCAGATACACAACTGAAATGAACAGGAGAGCATGCAGAAACGGAAAAAGACAGAGATAACAGTAGAAAAGACAAACACACGGTGATCCAAAAACTAAATGGGTTGATTTGAAATCCATATTGTAACTGAATGTAAATGTTTTCAGTGATTTTATGTTGTTTGTGACGCAAAGGCAAGTCTCCAGAGGCAAATAAATATTCCACTGTAATTTTGAAATGTATACATATTATAATATTTTTCTGAATATGCTGAATAAAGAAATGCGAAGGCAGAAGTCAAAGAGTCATGGCTGTTCACTCCAAATTCTCCGTAGAATACAAACAGTCAAGAGGGGAAATCTATAAATGATATATCATAGATATGCATAGAAAGGTAAGAGAATGCAGAATTGAGGCAGAGAAGATAAGAAGAAGGAGGAGCATAAAGAGATGTTGTGAAAAGTTAGAGATGATATAAGACATATAAGAAAGCTGGAGGATAGCAGTGAAGGAGGTACAGAACAAAGCTGATATCCAAGGTAAATCAGCAAGTGTTTTCTTTTGAAAGAGTGAGGAAGTTGGAGCTTCCCTATAAATTTGTAGCTTGATAGATGTCAGTTGTAGATGACTGAGGTAGGACCCTCCTGTAGGCTGTAGCCTACAGAAAATAGAGGAAGTTGGTGCTTCCTTATCAAGTTGTAGCTTGATAGAAGTCAGTTGTAGCTAGCTGAGGTTGGAGCCTCCTGTAGGTTGGTGCCTGCAGAAAATTGATGGGAGTTGGAGCTTCCTTGCAAGTCGTAGCTTGCAAAATTGAGGTATGAGCCTCCCGTGGGTTGGAGCCTACAGAAAATCAGTGGTGAGAGGGAGTTGGAGCTTGCCTTTGCATCACAACAATAATAAGATGTGGTTTTTTCCCTTATGGGTTTCCACTTATATCTGTTTTCCATATGCATGATGATTATGTGTTGATACTCTGTATTTATTCTACTTAATACCTGCTGCTCATTTATTAAGATTTTTGTTCCATTGTATATAAAGAAGAAAGATTCTATTTCCATTAAAAGAAAGTATAATAAGAACATGATTGCATTAAACTGATTCACCCCCCCTCTCAGTCTAACCAAGGGTCCAACAATTGGTATCAGAGCCAAGTTCCTTCTGTATCAGTTTAACAACTGAAAGGAGATCCTAGGTCCCCAAGATGGCTAGTCAAGAAGGATGCTCAACCAATAAAGCCCCTTTTTCACTGGTGCAAATTATGCATTCTGGAGAATCAGAATGAGGACATACATAATGTCTCTAGGAATAGAAGTTTGGGCTGCTGTGGAATTTGGATATGCCCCAAAGGCGACTGACTCAGAGAAAGAAGCCAAACAAGATTTTGTAGCGAATGCAAAGGCCATGAATGCAATCTTAAATGGACTGTGTGAGGCAAAATTTATCAAATTATTGCACAGAAAGACTACCAAAGAAATATGGGATACACTAGAAAACATCCATGATGGAGACAAAAAGGTGAAGACAGCCAAACTTCAAGTCTATAGAGCCTAGTTTGAAAATATAAAAATGAATGATGATGAAGACATTGCCAGCTTCTTTTTAAGGGTTGCAGAAATTGTGAATAACATGAAAGCTCTAGGAAAAACCATAAAAGAAGTTTTAATTGTTCAAAATATTCTAATATCTCTTCCATCTAGCTTTAACCCCAAGGTTTCTGCCATAGAAGAAACAATTGATTGGGAAACCTTGACCATGAACCAATTACTTGGAAATCTAACAGCCTATGATATGAGACTGCCACAAAGGAAGTCAAATGTGAGGGAGGCATCCTTTAAGACAGAGAAGAAGAAAGAAGAAAAAGAAGATATATGCTCTTGCTCTGATGAAGAAGAGGCCAAATTTATCAGGAAATTGGATAGAGGCTTAGGTAAATATAAAGGTAAACTTCCATTTAAATGCTTTAACTGTGGAAGAGTTGGACACTATTCTGCTAAGTGTCCTCATAAGAAAACAAAGAATCAGACTCAAGAATAAGAGAAAACCATATCAAAGAATTGGCAGAAAGGGAAGAGATTCAATAGAAAGTCTTTTTATGCTCAGCAAGACAGTAGTGCATCTGAAGACTCAGATGAATCCTCAAGTGAAGAAGGAACCTCTGAATTTATATTGATGGCTATAGAAGAGCTGGAAGGATTCGTTCTAGAAGATGAGGAAGAAGGTGAAGTTGATCTTGAGGGGGAGCTAAGAAGTGCCCTGGAGGAAATTGATAGACTCAAACTGAAGTGCAGAAAACAGAAAGACATTCTCCTCAAATATGTAAGAGAATAACAAAATTTAGAAGTCCTCATTCAGTTGAAAGTAGAGCTTGAAGAAGCCAAGAAGGTAGAAGAAATTTTACTTAAGAAAATTAAGGATAAAATTCAAGAACAAGAGAAATTGGAAGAAGAAGTAGTATGCTTGAGGAAGAAATTAGAAAACGCCCAAAGGAAAGTGTCAATAAACACTCCTCAAATGACAAGCTCTGATAAGTTAAATGAAATTCTAGATGCTCAAAGATCTCCTCTGATAAAAATTGGGATAGCTATGAAGGAGAATCAAGCAAAGGTAAAGAAAAGGAAAACAAAAATATCATTTTTGTAAAAGATGATAAGGATAATGAAGCAACTCAAAAGGTTCCTACAGAAGAAGAAACCTGCAATGAATTAAACAGAAACTAGAAGAAACCTCAAATGACAAAGAATGAAACAAATAAACAGTCAATTGAAAAAGGCTCATATACTTCTGAATATGTCAAATTTGGAAGCCATCAAAGGAGATTCTTCCCCCCTATGAAAAATGTCACTTGTTATGCCTGCCACAAACTGGGACATATTGCTGCATACTGTCATACAAGGAGAATCGATTCAAACCAGCAAAGGATGAAAATAGTGAAAAGACTACCTCAAGCAAACAAATGGAGAAGACAACCCTTCATCAGGTATGCAAATTTTTTTTATGGATACCGTTTTTACTGTAAGGAATTTGGCCATAAAATTATAGAATACAGAACATATGGAAAAAGACTGATGTTCAAAACCTCAAGGAGGTTTATGAATCATGGAGAGTTTAATTGTACTCATAATTCTGCTAAAAATATGATCAAATGTTGTGTATGCCATAAAATTGGACATATGTCTTCCAAATGTCCTCTCAAAGAATGTGGTCCATCATCTCAGAAAAGGTACCAAACAAAAGGATGCATGAAGTGGAAAAATAAGGTGAATAAATGTGACCTGACTCTAATAGCCCAAGACATGAAAAGATAATGGTATTTGGACAGTGGATGCTCAAAGCATATGACTGGAAATAAAAGCATGTTTATAACCTTTGATGATAAGAAATCTGGAAATGTTACTTTTGGCAATGATAAAGCAGGGAAAATCAAAGGAAAAGGCTCAGTCAGTCTGGATAATGGCAGAGGAAAGGCCCAAGATGTACTATTTGTGGATGGGCTGAAAGAAAATCTATTGAGTGTCAGTCAAATGTGTGATAAAGACTGTGAAGTTCTTTTTAGAGCACAAGACTGTGAAGTAATATCAAGCACCACAGGAAAGACCCTGATCAAAGGTGTTCGAACAGAAAGTAATGTCTACATAGTGAAAGAAGAGAATGAAGCATGCCACCTTAGAAAAATTTAGGAGTCATGGTTATGGCATAGAAGATTGGGACACCTAAAATTCGACCATATCATAAGTCTAAGCAAGAAGAATGCAGTCAGAGATATGCCAATCATAAAGAAGCCTTCAAATACCATATGTAAATCTTTCCAATTGGGAAAACAGACCCACACATCTTTCAAGACCAAAGATGAACTATCAACTAGCAGGCCACTTCAGCTTGTACACATGGACCTGTGTGGACCTTCAAGAACTAAAGCACCAAGTGGAGAATCTTATTTCATGCTGATAATAGATGATTTTTCCATAATGTCATGGGTAGCATTTCTAAAATATAAATCTGAAGCACTTGAGAAATTCAAGATATTCAAGGCTTTGGCAGAAAATCAAACAGGATGCAAGCTAAAGTGCATTAGATCAGACAGAGGAGCTGAATTCACAGATTATGATTTTGCAGACCTATGCAATGAGCATGTGATAAAACAACAGTTTACAATTGCAGGTACACCTCAACAAAATGGTGTGGCAGAAAGATAAAACAGGTCAGTACAACAGATTTCCAGAGCAATGATGCAAGAAAACAACATTCCCCAAACCTTCTTGGCAGAAGCAGTACACACAACTGTGCACATTCTTAACAAAGCTCATTTAAGACCAAACACTGACAAGACTCCTTACGAATTATGGCATGGTAAACCAGCATCAATCAAGCACTTTAGAGTCTTTGGTAGCAGATGTTTCATAAAAAATAATGATGAAAAACTAGGGAAGTTTGATGCAAGAGCTGATGAAGGAATATTTCTAGGATATGCATCCAAGATTAAAGGTTACAGGTGCTACAACAAAACACTACATAAAATTGTGGAAAGCATTGATGTAAGATTTGATGAAGATCTACCAAACAAAACAAGAAGTACAAGTTGTAGCAAACCTCCAGAAGATCATGAAGAAGAGAACCAAGATGATGATGAAATAAGCAAGACAACAGAAGATACTGAACTAAACTCAAAAGGTCCCTCAAGATACACTCAAAAGAATCATCCAGAAGATCAAATCATCGGGGACAAGAGTGTGGGAGTCCAAATAAGAAGACAACTAGCTGAACAAACAGAAGAAGTATACCTGACTATGTTATCTCAAATAGAACCAAAGAAGTTTGAAGAAGCCAACAAAGACAAATATTGGGTGAAAGCTATGAATGAAAAACTAGACCAGATTAATAAGAATAATACATGGGAGTTAATACCAAGACCCACTGGGAAAAATTTCATAGGCTCAAAATGGGTATTCAAGAATAAGATGAATGAACAAGGACAGGTAATTAGAAATAAAGCCAGACTTGTATGTAAGGGATATTCACAAATTGAAGGTCTTGATTATGATGAAACCTTTGCCCCTGTATCCAGAATGGAAGCAATCAGAATGATTTTGGCCTTTGCATGTTATCATGATTTCAAGGTATATCAAATGGATGTGAATTCTGCCTTCCTGAATGGAGATTTAGAGGAATAAGTCTACATGGAACAACCCGAAGGATTCTCTTTAATAGATAAACATGACTATGTGTGCAGATTAAAGAAAACTTTATATGGGTTGAAACAAGCTCCTCGAGCATGGTATTCGAGGCTGGACAAATACTTGCAAAAACAAGGGTTCAAGAAAGGAGGAGTAGAAAAAAATTTGTACATAAAGGCTAATGAAAGTGAACTCTTAATTGTAGTAGTGTATGTAGATGATATCATGTTTGGAAGCAACAAAGAAGAGTTAGCAAAAGGATTTGCTGAGGAAAGGAAATCATAATTTGAGATGTCTATGACTGTGTTAGCCCCCCTATGAAATTTTTGACAAGCAAATAGGGGGCTAAATTATTTTTGAGTCTTCAAGGAATGCATTTCCTCTGAAAACACAGTCTCCTTGAAGCCTCTTTGTGTCTTTTATCCTTTGATCAAATCCCCTCTGCTGGTTCCCCTTTTAAAGCCTCCTGTTATGTGAAGAAATGCCCAAAGGCCTCCTCTCCCCTTTATTTTTCCCTCATTTAACCTCTTTTATTCCCCCCTTTTCTCCCCTTCTATTTCCCCATTTACCCCCCAAATCCTCCCAAAATCCCCTTTGAATCTCCTCCCCTAACCTTTGTTTTCCCTTCTTCCCCCTTTATTTCTCTATCGTTCCCCTTCCCTAGCCCTAAAATCCATTAAAATGGGCAAAAAACCCACTTCCCGACCTTATTATAGGCCTAAGCCCCTTCCCGCTAGCCTCTTTCAAACCACTTCCCACACATGCCCGCGCGCTGGGACCAAGTGCTTAAGTCCCAAGCGCTAATCGCAATCGGAGCATCGGGCGGGTGCAATTCCTCTGCATTAGTGAAAATCCCCGATGCGATCGTTTTATCATGCAAAGTCTCGCGACGTGATGTAAACCATCGATCTGTCACAAGATCTAACGGCTGGGCACTAATCGCAGCCCCCCGCTCAATCGCAATCGCAACATTCACATCGTGCCCTCCGATTAATCGCAACCCTGTCCTCCGATTCCCCGATTGCGATCCTCCGAGCTCATCCTGGCCGTTGATTTGCCCCGCGATCCGACGGTCAGCGCTTAATCGCACTGCCCCCCCGATCCACTTCTCCATCGTTGATCTGTCCCACGATCCTACGGCTATCGCTCAATCGCAACCCCCCTTCCGATCGCAATCGCAAGTCACATTGGAACAGCTCCGATTGCGATCCCCCGATTTAATCTCCGCCGTCCATTCCTCCCCCAGATCGACGGTCAGCGCTCAATCGCATCCCGACCTCCGATCGCAATCGCATGCTCTCCCCTCCGTCTTCCGATTAAATCTCCGCTGTCCATCCTCTCGTAGATCCGACGGTCATTGCAACTCCCGATCACAAGTCCTCTCCCGATCGTGCTGCCCTTCCGATTTCATCTCCGTCATCCGTTCCTCCTCCAGATCGACGGCCAGCGCTCAATCACTTCCTTCCTTCCGATTGCTGATCGCAGGCCTTTCCTCCGTCTCCCGATTTAATCCTGTCCATCCATTTGTTTCATGATCTGACGGTTATCGCTTAATCGCACCACCCCTCTAATCGCAATCGGAGCTTTTTGAATATGTGTTGCGATTGACGATCGTTCCGACCTCCGATTGCGATGGTGCGATTAGATCCCCACCGTCAGTTTCC
This sequence comes from Pinus albicaulis, assembly GCA_034641835.2. Classification (NCBI taxonomy): domain Eukaryota; kingdom Viridiplantae; phylum Streptophyta; class Pinopsida; order Pinales; family Pinaceae; genus Pinus; species Pinus albicaulis. The sequence continues at coordinate 1,567,506,040 of CM076580.1, forward strand.
CGTGCAAATCCACGGCTCAGGTTTAATCGCCCTCCGCCTCTGCTGGGTCCCACTTCCAAGGCTCCGCTCCCTTGTTTGTTGGTGGTTTTCTTTGTTATTCGCCCAAAGTTAGTCATTGGGTTTTACACTGTTAAGCCGCTTTGTGTTCTTTCCATTGGTTCTCCACTATCCGCCGCCTCCGCAGCATCTCCTCCACCACCGCCGCCCGGTTTTACAGTCTCTTTCCACTGTGCGGATTAGCACAGAGAGGTATTTTCGGCATCGCCAGCAAGTCGGCAGAAGAGATTCAAAGGGATTAATGCACATTATTGATATAATTAACGTCTAATCCCGCATTCAAAGGATTCAAGCGCAGTTTGAAGACTTAAGCATGCAAAGAGTCTTATCTGTGTTTAAATATCAGCAGAAGTACTCTTCTCCAGAAGGTCACCCGCCTACAAAGAAATCTCCATGCCCCCTCGAGCCCTGGGACGATTAATTGTCCTGATAGAGCTTCATTAAAGACTGTTGGTCAGCAGTTATGGAGGTATGGAGAAGATGCAGATCTTTCACCAGTTCATTTATTCAGAAGGCTAGCGCAGAGCTCTAGACACCAGAAAGGACTCCAAGGAACATATCCGAGGTCAAAGTCGACCTGACGGAGACTCCCCAGACAGATTACAGAGTACATACAGAGCTGCAGAAAGCCATTAAGCAGTATGGGCGTGAACACTTCCGCCTTACTGTCTTAATGAGTCTCATTTATTTGTTTATCTACCTCTGTCTCTTCCTCTTCTCCTATAAAAGATCCCCAAGAAAATAATGTAAAGGTTGTTGTTCAGTTGCTGCGTAGTTTGCTGTTAGAGGGATTCATTCGACTGTTAGAACAGTCGTGGGAGGGAATAGCAAAGTAGTTGTATGTAATAGGCTGGGAGGAGAAGTCTGGACGGTAACAGCCATTGAGCCTTATTGTACATGACTGGTTTTGCATCTATTAATCAAAGCACATTTCACAGGATCCTGGTCTATTGCTATTGGTGATGTTCCTCTTAACTCTGTTTATTTCATTTACATGCTGTTTCACGTTCTTCCGGTAGGCATCAGAATAATGGTATAGGATTCACCCTTTGTTAGGTGCCCTATGCTGTCTGCTCTCCCTACCTCTATGTTTTCCGCTAGATGTGCTATCTGAGAGTTGTTTTCAGTTGATTTAACCAGCGCAGTGGATGTTATTGCCTACTGGCTGATGTATGAATTGGTTGAAGCTGTTCTTAGATGTTCTTGAAGGGTTTTAAGCTGGTAAGTTTGGGAGCACTGGGGATAAGAGTTAGCCCTGTCCACTAGGATCCGTGCACGACCAGCTTACCTTTCTAAGATCCCCTCGTTTATCTTATCTTTGTTTTCCCTTGGAGTTGCTAAAGCAGACCTGGAGTTAAATGACCTCTGGTCCGATCTATAAGCAACCCCATTGTCTCTCTGAGAGCCGCCTTTGAGTATGTCCAAGCAGGTCTGGAGTTAAATGACCTCTGACCTGATCTATAGACAGAAAATTGGTTGCTTTCCTTCTTTCACTTTCCTCCTTAATGTTCCATCCCATCATCTATCTAAAAATATCCTTTAGTATAGATGACTTGCCCTTTGAAAGCCTTGGCTAGTTGTTGCATGTAATTTCCTTTCATGACTCCATAGCCCAATGGATGGCACTGTCTTGGCCTATCCTCTTTGTTGAAACAGCCTGCTGTTTTGTTCCTTTCTTTCCATTGCTTTCCCAGTCCATGATCCCTTAACCAACCCAGCAACCCTTCAACCAAATCATTTAAAACCCCCCTCTATGCTTCATAACTAGCCTAACATCTCATTCTGAGCTTCAAAGATACATCATTCTTTTCTCTATTTGGAGAGATCCCTCTCCGGGTCCAGGAGGGCTAGATCCTAGGGCCCCAAAGTGGTTCTGATGTTGTCTCATCTTTTGGTCTTGCCAATCTGGCCAAAACATGGGAACCCCAACATAATGGCGACTCAGCTGGGGAGGAATCTGAGAGTCAAGAACCGCTGATAGTTGGTCTATTTCCCATTGTCGTCACCAACATAATGGCGACTCCGCTGGGGAGATAGAACTGCTTTGTCTCTAGATTGGCTTTTCATTGCTGATGGTGGACAGCATCCGGCCTCAAATAGTCATATTCATCCACCTGGCGACTCCACACTCCCTACGATCCAAAGACCTGATGACTCCACTGGTGGAGGACTCTGAACTGGTTGAGAAGATACAGTGACTTCTTTCTGATTTACAAACATGCTTCCACGCATACATAGAAGATATGCCCCAATGAGCAGGGAGCATATCCCTGGATTTCCACACAAAATGCCTGAAGTGGACTGGTTGAAAAACCTGCCTACCTTTCAGGGTGAAGACGCTGAGGACCCCTTGCTACATCTCATCAAGTTTCATATACATGTGTGGAAATTTAAAGTTGAATGGCATGAAGACTGCCTAATGAAAATGTTCATGGCAACATTAGAAGGAAAGGCTAGGGTCTGGTACGAATGGTTAGAACCTCGGAGTTTGTTTTCCTTAAAGGACATGCACCAATTATTTTACAGAAAATATAAAGGAAACTCTCCATCCTTATCATGGGACTGTTGTGATCAATCTCAGAATATCATACAATACCTGTTAGATATTGATGAGGATTTGGTTAATATGCATTCTGAAGATCTGTTGGCGGCCATTCAAGAATTTCAGATGCATCCTAGCTATCACAAGAACACAGATGAATCGGCTGAGGAAGAAAACAGTCAAGAGACTGCGGAATTTTTTCAAGATATTCCTGAAAACCCAGTTGCCGATTCATCATTCCTTACAGTTGAGGCTCAAGATGACATCCAGCCTCAAAGCCAGTCTTCAAAGGGAACAGAGAGCTGCTGCACTTCTGCACAAAGGGACACAAGATCATCCTCCCCTTTGACAGAAGAGGAAATAGACCAGATCATCAATAGACAGCCAGCCTCTGAAATTTTTTACAGATCAGACGTCCTTGCCCATTCATCTGATGAGCTTTATTGCACAAAGTTGGAAAGCTCAAATGTAAATCAGAGTGAAGGAAAATCTGCTGACGATCCAGTATGTCTGGTTGGTAGCATTACTTACATTCATGACTCCCCTATCTTTGACCTATCTGATGATGATGTTCTCCAAACAGAAGAAGATCTGGTAGGGTCATCATTAGTAGATTTATGGGAGGAGAGTCAATCCTTTTCACTTCCAGAAAGTAATGAGCCAATGCCGGCTATTTATGATATTGATGAAGGAAGCTTTGAGAGTGCAGAAGAGGGTGAAGGATCTCTAGATCTTTGCTTCACTCCATTACAACTCATCAGTAATGGTTATCACATGGATGGAGGTCAGCAGCGTTTCATCTCAGATGATGAAGAGGAAAACAAAGAAGAGATTCTCGAGCAGGATGTGAATAATGAGCTTTCTCTTGAAAAAGAGGAAGCAACGGAAAAATACCCTGCTCAAGAATACATGGATCTTTTCACGGAGCCCTGCACCTCAGAGCAGAATATATCAGAGCTCCAGGAGGACAACACTGCCATATATGATGAGTCCTCCAGTTCAGAAGATGAAGGAGACACTCTACTCTAAGAGAGTCTCATTCTTGATCCAGTGGAAGAAGAAGAGATCTTGGTCGAAGCCAGCCTGCCAAATATTCATAGCCAGGTATCCTTTCATGATCCTTATGCACATTTCCTGCATACATTTGAAGAAGGATCAAAGGTCTTGCTCAGCAGCATGTTGCAAGAAGAAACAAAACTTTTCAAGGCTGCTGTTGTTGAACAAAAAGAGTGGGAGCTGCCCTGCCTATCCAGCCTGCTCAAGGAGTTGAGCAAGAAGGACCAGTCATGGGATCACTTGAAGGACTGGTTACATTGGAAGACCATGTTTGTAAGCTAGATTGTAAATATTTCAGTTAGGGTAGGGTAGGTAGGAAAAGCTCAATAAATCTCAGCCTATGAGAAAGTAGGTTAGTTGTTTCATTTTTTGTCTTAGAATGTAGAGAAGAAACCTGCTAGACAGTCTAATCCTAGCAGGTAGAAGTGTAGGTAGAGAAACATATGAGACCAACAGTCTAATCTGGTCTCATGGAGTAATAAGGGTAGAAGTAGATTAGGTTTATTGTTCCTGTTTGAAAAATTAATGATGTAAAAGGGTCTGCAAGTCCAAATGCACCCAAGAAGAAAAAATGTTAGGACTATAGTGTGGGTAGGTAGTTGTATGGGAAGTGTTTCTGCTGATATGTTGTATTCATAGCTTGTGGCAGCTGATCAAAGAAAGAAGAAAGATGGCTTGTAGCAGCAGGCATCTGGCCTACACCAAGAGATCAATTTCTGAATTCTTGACTTCTTCAAGAAGAAGCCATCCCCACGTGGAGCCACTGTTAGCCCCCATGAAATTTTTGACAAGAAATAGGCTAAATTATTTTTGAGTCTTCATGAATGAATTTCTAAAAACATAGTCTCCAAGCCTCTTTCAGCCTTTATCCTTTGACCAATCCCCGTCGCTCCCTTTTAAAGCCTTCAGAAGAAATGCCCAAAGGCCTCCTCTCCCCTTTATTTTTCCCTCATTTAACCTATTTTATTCCCCCCTTTTCTCCCCTTCTATTTCCCCATTTACCCCCCAAATCCTCCCAAAATCCCCTTTGAATTTCCTCCCCTAACCTTTGTTTTCCCTTCTTCCCCCTTTATTTCTCTATCGTTCCCCTTCCCCAGCCCTAAAATCCATTAAAATGGGCAAAAAACCCACTTCCCGACCTTATTATAGGCCTAAGCCCCTTCCCGCTAGCCCCTTTCAAACCACTTCCCACACATGCCCGCGCGCTGGGACCAAGCGCTTAAGTCCCAAGCGCTAATCGCAATCGGAGCATCGGGTGGGTGCAATTCCTCTGCATTAGTGAAAATCCCCGATGCGATCGTTTTATCATGCAAAGTCTCGCGACGTGATGTGAACCGTCGATCTGTCACAAGATCTAACGGCTGGGTGCTAATCACAACCCCCCGCTCAATCGCAATCCCAACATTCACATCGTGCCCTCTGATTAATCGCAACCCTGTCCTCCGATTCCCCGATTGCAATCCTCTGAGCTCATCCTAGCCGTTGATCTGCCCCGCGATCCGACGGCCAGCGCTTAATCGCACTGCCCCCCCCGATCCACTTCTCCACCATTGATCTGTCTCGCGATCCTATGGCTATCGCTCAATCGCAACCCCCCTTCCGATCGCAATCGCAAGTCACATTGGAACAACTCCGATTGCGATCCCCCGATTTAATCTCCGCCGTCCATTCCTCCCCCAGATCGACGGTCAGCACTCAATCGCATCCCGACCTCCAATCGCAATCGCATTCTCTCCCCTCTGTCTTCTGATTAAATCTCCACCGTCCATCCTCTCGCAGATCCGACGGTCATCGCAACTCCCGATCACAAGTCCTCTCCCGATCGCGCTGCCCTTCCGATTTCATCTCCGCCGTCCGTTCCTCCTCCAGTTCGACGGCCAGCGCTCAATCGCTTCCTTCCTTTCGATCGCTGATCGCAGGCCTTTCCTCCGTCTCCCGATTCAATCATGTCCGTCCATTTGTTTCATGATCTGACGGTTATCGCTTAATCGCACCACCCCTCTAATTGCAATCGGAGCTTTTTGAATATGTGTTGCGATTAACGATCGTTCCGACCTCCGATTGCGATGACGTGATTAGATCCCCACCGTCCGTTTCTCGTGCAAATCCACGGCTCAGGTTTAATCGCCCTCCACCTCTGCCGGGTCCCACTTCCAAGGCTCCGCTCCCTTGTTTGTTGGTGGTTTTCTTTGTTATTCGCCCAAAGTTAGTCGTTGGGTTTTACACTGTTAAGCCGCTTTGTGTTCTTTCCATTGGTTCTCCACTATCCGCCACCATTCCGCCGCCTCCGCAGCATCCCCTCCACCACCACCGCCCGGTTTTACAGTCTCTTTCCACTGTGCGGATTAGCACAGAGAGGTATTTTCGGCATCGCCAACAAGTCGGCAGAAGAGATTCAAAGGGATTAATGCACATTATTGATATAATTAACGTCTAATCCCGCATTCAAAGGATTCAAGCGCAGTTTGAAGACTTAAGCACGCAAAGAGTCTTATATGTGTTTAAATATCAGCAGAAGTACTCTTCTCTAGAAGGTCACCCGCCTACAAAGAAATCTCCATATCCCCTCGAGCCCTGGGACGATTAATTGCCCTGACAGAGCTTCATTAAAGACTATTGGTCAGCAGTTATGGAGGTATGGAGAAGTTGCAGATCTTTCACCAGTTCATTTATTCAGAAGGCTAGCGCAGAGCTCTAGACACCAGAAAGGACTCCAAGGAACATATCCGAGGTCAAAGTCGACCTGACAGAGACTCCCCAGACAGATTACAGAGTACATACAGAGCTGCAGAAAGCCATTAAGCAGTATGGGCGTGAACACTTCCGCCTTACTGTCTTAATGAGTCTCATTTATTTGTTTATCTACCTCTGTCTCTTCCTCTTCTCCTATAAAAGATCCCCGAGAAAATAATGTAAAGGTTGTTGTTCAGTTGCTGCGTAGTTTGCTGTTAGAGGGATTCATTCGAATGTTAGAACAGTCGTGGGAGGGAATAGCAAAGTAGTTGTATGTAATAGGCTGGGAGGAGAAGTCTGGACAGTAACAGCCATTGAGCCTTATTGTACATGACTGGTTTTGCATCTATTAATCAAAGCACATTTCACAGGATCCTGGTCTATTGCTATTGGTGATGTTCCTCTTAACTCTGTTTATTTCATTTACATGCTGTTTCACGTTCTTCCGGTAGGCATCAGAATAATGGTATAGGATTCGCCCTTTGTTAGGTGCCCTATGCTGTCTTCTCTCCCTACCTCTATGTTTTCCGCTAGATGTGCTATCTGAGAGTTGTTTTCAGTTGATTTAACCAGCGCAATGGATGTTATTTCCTACTGGCTGATGTATGAATTGGTTGAAGCTGTTCTTAGATGTTCTTGAAGGGTTTTAAGCTGGTAAGTTTGGGAGCACTGGGGATAAGAGTTAGCCCTATCCACTAGGATCCGTGCATGACCAGCTTACCTTTCTAAGATCCCCTCGTTTATCCTATCTTTGTTTTCCCTTGGAGTTGCTAAAGCAGACCTGGAGTTAAATGACCTCTGGTCCGATCTATAAGCAGCCACATTGTCTCTCTGAGAGCCACCTTTGAGTATGTCCAAGCAGGTCTGGAGTTAAATGACCTCTGACCTGATCTATAGACAGAAAATTGGTTGCTTTCCTTCTTTCACTTTCCTCCTTAATGTTCCATCCCATCATCTATCTAAAAAGATCCTTTAGTATAGATGACTTTCCCTTTGAAAGCCTTAGCTGGTTGTTGCATGTAATTTCCTTTCATGACTCCATAGCCCAATGGATGGCACGGTCTTGGCCCATCCTCTTTGCTGAAACAGCCTGCTGTTTTTTTCCTTTCTTTCCATTACTGTCCCAGTCCATGATCTCCTGACCAACCCAGCAACCCTTCAACCAAATCACTTTAAACCCCCCTCTGTGCTTCATAATTAGCCTAATATCTCAATTCGAGCTTCAAAGATACATCATTATTTGCTCTATTTGGAGAGATCCCTCTTCGGGTCCAGGAGGGCTAGATCCTAGGGCCCCAAAGTGGTTCTGATGTTGTCTCATCTTTTGGTCTTGCCAACCTGGCCAAAACATGGGAACCCCAACAGATTGGAGAGCTCACCTTCTATTTAGGACTTCAAATTCAACAAATGAACACAGACACATTCATCTCACAAGAAAAATACTTAAGATAGATGCTGAAAAGGTTCAAAATGGAAGACTGCAAACCTGTGTCAACTCCCATGATCACTGGATGCAAACTTTGTGTAGATGATGGATCAACAGATGCAGATAAAAAACTTTACAGATCCATGGTTGGAAGTCTACTATACCTAACAGCTTCTAGACCAGACATTGTGCTGGCTGTAGGACTTGTGGCAAGATATCAAGCAGCACCAAAACAAAATCACTTACTAGCAATCAAGAGAATATTCAGATATCTACAAGGAACTGCACATCATGGGCTATGGTATCCAAAATGCAAAAACTTCACTTTGACAACATATACAGATGCAGATTGGGCCAGCTGTGTGGATGATAGGAAAAGCACAAGTGGAGGAGCATTCTATTTGGGAAAAAGTCTAGTGGCATGGCTAAGCAAGAAGCAAACTTCTATCTCTCTATCTACAGCAGAAGCAAAATACATAGCAGCAGCAGCATCTTGCACACAAGTCATGTGGATGAAACAAACTCTCCAAGACATGAAGGTAAGCATTGATGAACCTATTTCTATCAAATGTGACAATACAAGTGCAATAATTATATCAAAAAATCCTATACTTCATTCAAGCACATCCCAATCAAGTACCATTTCCTCAGAGAACAAGTAGCACAAAAAGTAGTGAAGTTGGAATATGTGCCAACAAAGGAAAAAATAGCAGACATATTCACAAAACCTCTTGCTAGAGAACCATTCGAATATCTGAGAGACAAACTAGGGGTAGTGTCTGCAGATGCTACTCTCTGACATGAAAAGAAAGCATCATTCCAGGGGGAGAAAAAAAAAGAAAACATCATTCCAAGGGGAGATCAGTCAACAAAGAGTGTCACAAAAGAGCCAGAGCAAGTGAGTAGTGCACGAAACAGGTCCTCAAGATCAGAGTATAATGGACAAGATTTGGAAAAATCACTAGGAAATGTGCAACCCTTTGCCATTGATGTCAAAGGGGGAGGAAAAGTAAGAAAAAGAAGATAGGCAGAGGAAGACTTGGAGGAAGCATTGGATTATTGGTGGATGTGTTGCCATCAATGCCAAAGGGGGAGACAGTTGGAAATGTTGTCATTGATGGCACAGGAGATGGCAAAGGAGAAGAAAGAAGAACTAGCAAATAGACAAGCAAGAGGTAGCCCAGGCAGCAGAAGCAGCAGAGGAATTAGAGTAGTGAGGGTGAAAGGGCCATTTGAGTTGTAAGGGAAAGAGTAGTAGGTAATGCAGGTTTGTACATACAACGAATATAGTGAAACAGTCATGCACTAACATGCACAGTCATGCACTGCCAGTGCATTGTCATGCACAAGAATTGAATACAACGGATCAATGCAGAACAATGATTTTAGAAGCAAAGGTGAAAAGGTTTATATGATGGAAGGTACACAGGGTGGAATTGTGCGATGGAAGAAGGGTTTAAGACTGTTCGAGTCTTAATTGAAGCAATGAAATAAAAGTAGCGATGGCACAATTTTATAATGAAACCTCAAAAAGATTATACGATGGAACATTTTTTCTCGAACCGAATCAAGCGCTAAAGAATTGGGCAGAACCCTAAGTCAAGGAGCAAAGCGGAACCTCAAAGGAATAGTGAAAGCGGGTTGGAAACCCAATACCAGCAGTATCACGCATTTTAAAAGTGGTAAGAAGAATTGTAAAAAAAAAACGCGATATATGTCTTTGGTCAACACGTGGCCATAAGTGGTTTTCGAAAACCATTTATATCACACAAATTTTGAGTTTTAACCCTCAAGCATTTTAATTGCACGAGATCTGTCGGATTCGGGATTAGAGCACGATAAGCCTGTGACTATTGGATGCGAAGGGTATTTTAACTACTGGGGCATGGTTTCATTGCGTGAATAAGAATTAAATCTCGTGTAAATAAATTGTGTGATATTGCGCGAGGACCATCGGATGAGGGTTTAATTGGAGGTTGGAACACGAGAGTAATTTAATCGTTGGATTTCCAGTTAAGTTGCGCGCTGAAAGGTATGGAGGTAAGGTGTGGGCCCGGTTGCATTATTTAAATGATGCGATGTGTTGTTTGGTAAGCAGGAAGTGCTAATGAAACTTTGGGACCTGAATAAATATATATTACATTGTGGGCCATATATGGAGGTGCATTTGGCATAATACATATGTGTTATGCATTCGTCAGTGATTGAAAAATTTTAATGTTAAATAAGTCAGCACAATATTTTGATATATTATTAACCAAAGTCAAAGTTTATATTAATAAATCTTCATATGAGCGTCTATACGAAGGTTGTTAAAGGTAAGTTTCCAGAGTTAGTGCAAATAATGAAAGTTAAATGGGTTTTTGGGTTTAAACCAAGTCGATAATAAATAATTAAGAGAACCAATATATATGTGGGTTTGAGAGAAAGAAAAATGTTAAAGGTGCATTGGGTTTTTGGTTTAAATAAAAGTCGAAATATTGTGGGCCCCATTTTTTATATATATATTGAAGTCTGGTTTTTTATTCAAAGTTGAGTTTAATACGAATAAAGTGTTCATACGCTGTGGGGCCATATCAATTATATTGATATTTGAACTTAAACCTAATATTGTTGATAGAGTATGGAAGAGCATTGTATATGCGTAGTGGGGTCCACAGTGAACCATCACATCGGCAAAGAACAAGAGATGTAGAGAGATGAACAATTGAAAATTGCGATTGCGATTGAGTGATTGAATGTCAGCCATCAGATTTGATGAAGGATGGACGACGGATATGTGAGTCGCTTGATAGCTAGTGGGACCCTTTGTTCATCACACTGATCTGTTGGAGGATGCGATTGCGATATTGCGATCGCGATAAAGAACGCAGACCCGATACGTTATGAACTGTGATTTTATGTGTTTGAGTTCCGGCTTTAAGGGCAACAAGGTGGGCCAACGTTTGATTGATTAAAGGTTGATGTGCATATAAATATGCAGAATTAAACTTAAAGTGAAGTATGGGACCCTGTTAGTCCTTGCTTCGTATATATGCATATATCTATGAAGTATGGGGTCATCGCATCAGAGTGAAGGCAGAACAGTGGAACATGTCATTGAAGGTTGCGATTGTGATTAATTGCATCGGAACTATCGCAAAGGAAGTAATTGCAATCGAAACTCTTTGGAGACCGTTCATCACATCGGAGTGAAGGAAAAATAGTGGAACATGTCATTGAAGGTTGCGATTGCGATTAATCGCATCAAAACTATTGCAAAGGAAGTAATCGCAATCATAAGTCTTCGGAGACTGTTCATCACATCGGGGAATAGAAAAAGTTCAGCTAGTGGGCCCGAAAGGGTGTTTTCTAAGTTAAAAGGGTTTATTATTATATCGCCGAGAGATATTTGAGTTATATAAAAAGGCAGTTATATATGCAGCAAATACACAACTGCAGTGAACAAGAGAGCATGCAGAAATGGAAAAAGACAGAGACAGTAGCAGAAAAGAGAAACACACGGTGATCCAAAAACTAAATGGGTTGATTTGAAATCCATATTGTAACTGAATGTAAATGTTTTCAGTGATTTTATATTGTTTGTGATGTAAAGTCAAGTCTCCGGAGGCAAATAAATATCCCACTGTAATTTTGAAATGTATACATATTATAATATTTTTTTGAATATGCCAAATAAAGAAATTCAAAGGTAGAAGTCAAAGAGTCATGGCTGTTCACTCCAAATTATCTGTAGAATACAAACAATCAAGAGGGGAACTCTATAAATGATATATCATAGATATGCATAGAAAGGTAAGAGAATGCAGAATTGAGGCAAAGAAGATAAGAAGAAGGAGGAGCAGAAAGAGATGCTGTGAAAAGTTAGAGATGATATAAGACAGATAAGAAAGCTGGAGGACAGCAGTGAAGAAGGTACAGAACAGAGCTGATATCCAAGGTAAATCAGCAAGTGTTTTCTTTTAAAAGAGTGAGGAATTTGGAGCTTCCCTATAAAGTTGTAGCTTGATAGATGTTAGTTGTAGCTGACTGAGGTAGGAGCCTCCTGTAGGTTGTAGCTTGCAGAAAATAGAGGAATTTGGTGCTTCCATATCAATTTTTAGCTTGATAGAAGTCAGTTGTAGCTGGCTGAGGTTGGAGCCTCCTATAGGTTGGTGCCTGCAGAAAATTGATGGGAGTTGGAGCTTCCTTGCAAGTTGTAGCTTGCAAAATTGAGGTAGGAGCCTCCTGTGGGTTGGAGCCTACATAAAATCAGTGGTGAGAGGGAGTTGGAGCTTGCCTTTGCATCAAAACAATAATAAGATGTGGTTTTTTCCCTTATGGGTTTCCACTTATATCTTTTGTCCATATGCATGATGATTATGTGTTGATACTATGTATTTATTCTGCTTAATACCTGCTGCTCATTTATTAAGATTTTTGTTCCATTGTATATAAAGAAGAAAGATTCTATTTCCATTAAAAGAAAGTATAATAAGAACATGATTGCATTAAACTGATTCACCCCCCCTCTCAGTTTAACCAAGGGTCCAACAAGGTCATCACATAATCCAAACACATATCGACCAAAGCTTCCTTCTTTAACCTATCCAACAACACCAAACTTAGTCTCAACACTTATTTAAACCATCCGAATCTTGTTCACAACATCATCAATCATGAATAACAATTTGTAGTGCTATATCTATTCTTGGATCTCAAACATCCTCATGGACTTCACATAATGTTATCAACTATGTAGAAGATTCACTTTTGTTTATCCAAGCTTCCTCTCAACTAGGGGGCAAGTCCATGAACAAATTTATTCACACATGTTCCTTATTGCACATTATCATATCATGAGAGAAGTTTGAACTTCGAAAACTTCATTCTTTTGGGAACACCATTCTATATATTCATATGGTAACAAGTTCATCTATCAATCATCAATGCAAACTTCAATGTCAATGAGTTTATTATAGCTCCCTCTTTCCATCATTCTCAACATCATCATCAAGTAAACATCTTCAACATCTTAAAGACTATGCACCTACAAATATTATCAACAAGTACAACCAAACAAAAATATATATGTACAAGAGCTTTAAGTTAACTTTATGACTTTAAAGAACATCTAGAGTTATCAGAACTTAGAATAAGGAATCAAAATTGATATATCTAAAACCTAAACCTAGTTAGGTTTATAACAATAAACAAGGGTTGTACCTTTTATGCCATAGACTTTTACAACAACCTTTTCTAGGGTTTTCTTACAAACCCTATATTCCATCATCAAAATTAATCAAGTTAGAATTACAATCATGCAAAAGAATTTTACATCGATGGTTTCATTATCATACCATAGAATCTTATAAAAATATCTATTAGAGTTTTTTCATAAGCCCTAGATACAATCATAATTTTTTTTAATATGAAATCAACTAAAACATGTTAGGGTTTCAACCATACAAAATCATATACACCTATGGTTAACTATTTTTTCATGAATCCTAATTCATAAAACCCTAAAAAGCTATGGTTTCATCAATAAATACAAAACATCAAAAGACTAGGGATTTATAGTGAACCCTAGAGGTTATGGTTTTATCAAAATAACAAAATATGGTAAGATAAGGGTTGATTTAATTTATAGATAAATCACCCTAACACTATGGGAATATTTCATGATTTTATAGCAAAGCCCTAGAGATGAGAGATAAAGCAAAATTTTAAAAAAGAAAATATTGTACCTTATTATATAAAGAATACATACTACAACTCTTTATACATTCCTTGAGTTTATTTTTTCATAAAACTTGTAGGGTTTCCTTTTGAAGGACTCCCTTTGCAAAAAAACTTATTGCAAGTCTCCCTTTGAAGACTCCCTTTGAATATAGTCACAATCCTTATTCTTTAGAATATACTTGCAAGCTTAGCCCTTCCAAGGAAAAATACAAGAGAGAGGATAATAATCAAGAAACAAGGATATATATATATATATATATATATAGGAAATAAAAAAATAATAGTTATATTTTGTGAGAAGGTGAAAGCTCCCTTTGGAAGGTCTCCATCTCACCATGAAGTATTGACATCCTCATTTCTTTATGTAATTGTAACATTCACTGACAAGTACTATTTATTTATGTACTTGTAACATTAACTGAAAAGTACTACAAAAAATATATAAGTACAAGAGTATGATTACAAACTAGGGATATAAGATCCAAACCCTAAGATATATATTTTAGGGTTTTAAATCCAATTCTATACTTACTAGGGTTTCCAATTTTTCCCTAATACAAACCCAAAAGCCAGGGTGTGTATGAGGGAATGAAATGGAATAGGGTAGGTTTTCTCAACTAGGGTTTACAAAAACTTAAAAAATAACTTCCAACAAAAATGAGATTTTTAAAACCCTAATCAAATAAGAATTAGAGAATTATATGGATAAAGAAAATTATACTTACCTCAAGGAATTCTTACCTTATTCCTTCATGATCATTATGCTCCAATGGTTTCTTCATGATGCCAAGGTCAATAACTTCCTTCTTTTGGATTTTAATAAGGGTAGTTTTTTCCTTTATCAAAGAAATAAATATGTCACTTTTCTTGTTTTACTCAGAGTGAGGATGCTTGCCATACTCATATTACTTTGCATCACATGGGAAGATAACATATATCTTGTAACTGTCAAATGAATCTAAATGTATCATTGTAGTATGGCCTATTTGTATTTATGTATCATATGTTGATGTTATACTTTCCTAGACATATTATTTTCAATGCATTGATGTCACTAATGCAAGGTAGCTTTCAAGGTGACTTTCATATTCAAGTTTGGGTAGCTTCCATGTTTTTCTTATCATAAAACTTCCTTGTACTACTGTCAAACCTTGGTATCCCTTTATATATCTGTCATTATAGTTGGAATAACCAGTATCTTTGTCATGTATCTAAAAATGTAACTCACATGATTAATTTGTTATAAATTTGTTTGAAGATAAATCATCTTTCCTTTTCTTGCAATACAAAAATTCAACCTAATTGTTGTATAGAATTCCTTGATTATTTGTATAAATTATGGTTATGTATCAATCTCTGTTCACACTTAAATCAAGTTATGAATTGTAGCTTGTAATAGTTTTATTTCCATCCTTCACTGAATTCCACAGTTGGTAGGAAGCTTGTATCACTAGTACTTATTGAAACAACCTTGAATTCATATTGTGTTCCAGAAGTTGTCACATCTAGTCAAGATCTATAAAATTGATTTATATATATGCCAAATATAAGTATACTATGAGAGCCAAATATATTCAAGATGTATTTTCCCTTGTACTTCACCTTATCTCTGATACCATGTTGGAGAATCATAAAGGTATAAATATTTTCTTACCTTGATAACTACTTGTGATTTATTTGAATTCTTATTATATATTTTTGTGTCTTATTATAATCAAGAAACTACCAAAAACATAAGTACATGAATATAAACAAAACAAAGACACATGATATAGGCTCTCAGCCAGGCAAATACCCCTCTTGTAGGGGAAGACCCAAAAATTCTCTTCTCTTCCTTTCAAACCAAATCAAATGATATAACCAAGACTTTTTGACCAAGACAAAAAACTCCTCCAATCCACCTAGTCATCCTCCCAAGATGACTAGTCAAACTTAAAAATTAAACTTAAATCAGAATGCTTCAATCCTGCATCAAACTCAAATTTCAACCCTCCTCCTTCAGATTTTCAGCCCTACTACAGAGCTGTAACTTTGGCTTCTTTCTGCAATCCAGAAACTCACACGTGACAAAAAAGGAGAGAAAATCAACTTCCTTTTGCTAGTCATGTGGCTTCTTCCTCTTCACTATGATTTTCCTTCTCCTTCTAGGTATTTCACACTTGTTTTCTTATTATTACAACTACAGATCAAACTTGCTTGATTGATGCTCAGAACAGTAAATTAGCTAGTGGTTGTAACTCCATTAATGAGGCTCACTTGTCTTCTCTTGGGGCCAATTGGGTGGAGGAGTCATAAATGATATTTTTGACTCAATTAAAATTTTCTTTCTTGATATACAAAGCCTAAGAAGGGTCTATTAAATGATGAAAAGGATTAAGAATCATGACATAAACCCTAAAAGCACTTAATGGGTGCTTTGACATAGAAAAAAAATAAATAGAGATGAAACCCATGCTTATAAATAATTTGTTTTACAATAAATTTATCTTTCTCTTGCTTTTTGACAAATGCATTACATCATGACTCAAATACAATTATGAAAATTGATACTAATTACATTTCTGAACATCTTGGAGAGTCTATATATTATACTCATTTTCAATAATAATCATCATAATATTTTGAATATTTCAATTTGTCTCCTTGGTTCATTAGCTAGTTTCTCAACAATTGTATTGTCTCTTATTTTTGTTGTGCAAGTAGCTAGTTTAGTATTTCTTCATATTTATATCCTATGATTGTGCTTAAAATACAAAATGGTATTAGAGCACAAATGAGTTGTGAAAAATACTGATATTTTATTAGATATTTTACAATATTATAATAGTATGAAGAGAGCCGACTAGCTCATAGTGATACTCCTTTCAATTATTTTTACTGGAATCCAAATATCCTTCTTTTGCTACTTAGTAAGAGACTCTATAGATTACAACATGTACTAAAATAGTGCCTACATCAACAATTGATAAATTAAAATACCTTGGTAGCATAGATGAAGCCTATGAGATACTTTATTTGTCTCTCCCCCTTAATATACTCTTTCATGTTGAGTCATGCTGAACACCTATGGAAGCTTGGACAAAACTAGAGGGATTTTTTGGTAAGAAAGAAGAGTTGAGAGGACATCAACTAGAGAATAAGTTGATTTCTCTATTTCCTAATGATTTTGATACCCTATAGGAATTATTGTCAAGATACAACGCTTTGATGACATAGTTAAAAGCTTGTGGGATAGATAGGAACAATGAACAACTTATGCTTATGTAATTTCTAAACTAGGCCCTTAATATTCTATTTTTATCTCTTATTTCCATACAGCTAAACTCTCCATGGATAACTGTTGGAGATGCCATATTTGTATGATTTCATTGAGTACTTGATACATGAGGAAAATAATTGCATACACATTGGGGCTCTTAATACTTCCATTCCTTATGTACTTACAATGAACGATGATAACAAGAAATACTATAAGGTACAAAAGACTAAACTAAATGCTCACATGCAAATGACCAAACCATTTAGAAGTGATGTATTTAGACTCAGACTATGTAGGATATATCAACTCTATAAAGTCTACAATGAGATATGTCTTCCTACCTGTAGAAGGTGCCATCATATGGGAAAGAAATAAATAGAAGTTGATTGGTTCTTCCACTATAGAGGAAGAATATACAAAATATTATGAGGCTAGCTCATAGAATTTATGGTTAAAAAATTTCATCATAGGGCTTTGAGTTGTAGATTCCAACTATAGGCCATTAAGGATTTATATTCACTTTAGTTCACTTTGCTAACAACAATAAGAATAGTATCTCCAAAAAACACATTTACATAAAGTACCTTGTTGTTAAAGAACATGTTTGGATTCATCAGTTGACTATTGAGAAAATCAACACTGATTCAATGATTGCGGGTCCCATGATGAAAGATTTACAACCTAAGTTGGATGGAAAACATGTGGAGTGTATGGGGGCCATTAACTTGTTTCATGCTTTATTTTTTATGTACATTTGAGGCACCTTTCAATTTGATAATTGTAATTATTTCTTCAATGATTCATAGTATATTTGTATGATCAAATTTGTATATGTAAAAGATTAATGAATGACATGTTGTCCATTGAGACAATAAATTTGGAACTTGAATGGGCATTTTGTTGCATAATCATGTTGATATTCCATTTTTTTATTGTTTTTGCCATTCAAAGCACCCATTTTTCATCATTTTACCTTACCCCATCACTTTTTCATTTACCTTCATACCATGTTTCTTCGTAAATATATAATGAAAATATTATGAATGTTAAATTAGTTAATTATCATTATTTCCTTTATTTTTAATGAATTAGAGAGGATTATGTTTTTTTTTACTAATGGAAGTTGTTTCCTAGTTCTGTCCCTGTAACTCCTAGGAAGTCTTGTATCCAACCATCAAGGTGGGAATATCTATGCAGTTCTAGGTGGAATTATGAGACATGGGTTTTTTTGAAAGAGTTGGTGATATGGTTCCATATTATATAGATTGTACTAAGGTGACACAGACTTATGCTGGAATGCAATAAAATACAGAAATACACATAAATTCATAGATGCAGCATAAATAAGACTTCATTTCATTAACATCACATAACTAAAATATGCTTACAGAAAAAATGGAAATAAACTAGTTAGGGCGCTGGTAGCTTATCTCTAAGGAGAGATGTGGCGACTACAGGCCTCTGAATTGTGTTACAATGAGACTCTAAGCCATATTTATTATTAAGAACCAATGGAAAGCCCTAAACATCCAAAAACCTAACCCTAGGATATGAAAGGCCAAACTATGGGCCCTGTTGGGGTAAATTGGTACATCAATTTCCCAGGGTCGTAACTTTGGCATACGATCTTCGTTTGACACACATGATACCTCGTTAGAAAGATCTATCTGAGGAATACACTATTGATATTGAATATCGTGTCTTTGAATGATATTTTATTGGAATGAAATTTCCCAAAAAATGTCGTTTAGGGCCTCAAAATGGCTCTAGAAGTTGAGGACCTGAAAAAAATACCCAAAATAGTAAATTCTGATACAATTAAGGAAACTAAAAAATTAAAAGAAACAATGGTGGGGGTCCAAGTGGAATAGGAAAATTCTACTGAACTTGGTCCCTAGTGAGCCACTTGCCCTAGGGAAGGAGTTGGCATGCTTTGAAAAGTTGATATAGTTGGATCCTCTACTCAAGGGTGTTATTGATATGTGTGCCCATGATTCGATCAATTTTGTCTTGTTTCATGTATTATGGGTTTAAATTTACTGGTGTGAGTTGTTCTGCCATGTCGTATGTGTCCAGTAAAGGTGGAAAGTAGGGCTAAAGGCAGTCCACATTGAACATTGGGTGCAAACCAAGGAATGGTGGAATAATGAGCTCGAACGCATTGTCCCCTACAACCTCGATGATGGTGTATGGCCCATATCAAAGTGGATGAAGCTTGTGGTGGGGTCCAGCAAGGCGCTCCTTCTACAAATGTAGCCACACTTTGTCGCCCACGTAGAAGTTGTGTGTTACCCAATGTTGATCATGTCGTTGCTTGTACTTAGAATTGGCTCTGTGCAATATGTCATGAACCTATTGGCGGATGTGCTGAATGCACTTAGTGAAGTTGTTTGCCTGGTCAACTTCAGACTAGACATGAGCCGAATCGGCCTGAGTAGCTACAAATGGCATGGCTACATCAATGGGACATAGTGGCTGGAATCCCAAGCCCACCTGAAAGGGGCTGTGGTCGGGTGAGTTGTGGAGGGCCCAGTTATAGCTATTTTGTACATAGGGGAGGCTCCCATCCCATGTGCGTGGATTTTTTGAGTTGTATATGCGTAGAATGTGTATGATCATCCTGTTGACGACCTATTTCTAGCCATGAGTTTTGGGATGGAAAGCTGTGGACTTGGTGAGCTTGGTGTCCAACATTGACCAGATGCTAGACCAAAATGTGTTGAGGAACATGCTGTCCTAATCAGAGATGATAAAATATGGGATCCAAAAGTGTACCCACACTAATTCAAAGAAGAATCTAGCAGTGGATTATGCTGTGATATTATTCTTGCAAGCCACCATAATGGCCATCTTCGATAATATATCGACGACCACAAAAACATAGTCGTTTTTATGCTTAGTAGAAGGAAGGCCCGGCATGTAATCCATGGAGATGGATTCCCAAGGTCGACTAAGGGTAGGAAACAGAGTATAGATGCCTTGCTTCTTGATGGTTGGTTTGGAAATGACGCAACAATACAGGATCTGATGTACTTTTGGACATCCTGTCGTAGGTTCAGCCAATAGAAATGCTTCTGCAGTACTGCCACTATTTCCTCAACCTTGAAATACCAATCGACCCGACTATAGTGCACTTCCCAAATCATCTTGGCACACTCGCTTGAAGGAACACAAATGTGTCCCAGGTGGCATATCAGTGCATCTTGGAGGTGAAAATTTGGAACTTTGTTATCCGCTAAGAGCGTCTTGTATGTGTGGCTGAATTCTGGATCGCTCTTCTAGAGAAGCAGAAAATCAAAAGTCTCGTGTCGATAAGAGTCGAACATGGTGTTTAGCACCACAATCGGTGGTCAGCTGAGGTAGTCTACAACATTATTGGTGTTGCCCTTCTTGTACTTGATGTTCAAATGAAATTGTTGTAGATATGTGGACCACTTTTGATGGCGATCATTTTGCAACTTCCCTTGTATCTATATGAACTGTAGGGGTTTAGGGTCTCTGTGGATGATTGTTTCCTTCCCCAAAATGTAATGCTTCCATTTTCAGTAAGCCTGCACAATGGAATACATCTCTTTGTCTTAAGTGGGATACTTTCGAACTGTGTCAGACAATGTCTCATTTTGATATGCCACTAGATTCCCATGTTGAGTAAGAAATTTCCCAATAGCATAGTCAGAGGTGTCTATCTAGATCTCAAATGGTTGTTGTAGGTATGGTAATGTGAGCACTGGGACAAAGAAGAGGTGATGTTTTAAATCTATGAACATCTTCTGTTGAGATTCATACCAAAAGTAATTTTTTTTTGCTCCTCCATTGGTGACTTGACTCAAGGGGAAAGTAATATAAGAGAATCCCAACATGAACCTACGGTAGAAATTAGCAAGACCCAGAAATCCACAAATCTCTATGAAAGTGGTTAGGGCTAGCCAATACTGAATGAATTGGATCTTGGCTGGATCCACATGCACCCCACTCTCATCAATAATGTATCCCAAATACTGAACCTAGGTCATGCCAAAAGTGCACTTCTCCAAATTGGCACACAACTTGTGTTGCCGCAGTTTTTGGAGGACCTGTCAGATGTGGGGGAGGTGATATTCCCAAGTCTGGCTAAAGATAAGGATGTCATCCAAGTGCACTACTAAAAATGAGTTGGTCAATGGCCACAAGATTTCATCCATCAACCTCATAAAGGTTGCAAGAGAATTCATCAACCCGAAAGGCATGAAAAACCATTCGAATAAGACCTCCTTGAATTTGAAGTAAGTCTTCCACACATTAGAGGGTTTGATTGGTACCTGGTGATACCCAGACTTCAAGTCGATCTTGCTGAAATATTTCCCCCCCTTGAGTTGGTATAGAAGGTAATCAATCCGTGGGATCAGGTACCTATTCAAGACAATGATCTTGTTCAGCGACCGATAGTTAATAGAGAGTCTCCAAGTCCCATGCTTCTTCTACACCAACATGATCGGCCTCCCACAGGGCGATGAACTCAGCTAAATGTGACCTTTCTACAACAACTCCTGAATCTGGCTTTTGATTTTATCGTTCTCCATAACAGAGTGCCAATAAATTGGTCTAATGGGAAGCAGTGCACCTGGGGTCAGATCGATGGGGTGCTTGACCTGAAAATGTAGAGGCACATATGCGGGTGAGATTAAGATTTCCTCGTATTGCTCCAAAACCTTGTCCATTTGTTTTGTCGTGCATAGGAGTCTTATTTGGAGGTTGTGGCCACAATCTTATTCTTTCCTTGAGGGCGGATCATCGGGAAAACAAATTTACCAGTTTTGAAAATGAGCTTAATGCATTGTTTTGTAGTAACCAAAGAGATGGAGGTAGACGGTGCTACCTCCGGTATCAAGTACAAGTTATTTCCCAAAGTAATAATAATAACACAAGGTCAGAACTCATACACAACAGGTCGCTTCCAGAAGTATGGTTGGCCTAATAATACATAGGAAACATAAAGAGGGGAAATGTCACATAATACCTCATCCTTGATGGACTTTGTGCTTATTGAAGGCAACACTGCTGGCTGACGTAGAGATCCCATCCTTGGTGAAGCCACCCGATGGTGTACGGTTGCAGTGTGTTGTGGTCGGCAAGCCCACCCGCTTCATGACCTTTGCTGAAATGAGGTTCTTTTGGCTTCTGCTATAAATAAATGAATTGTATCGGGGAACCCTTTACCCACATTTGGGAATGGAAGAGGCATTCCTCCTCTTCTGAATCTTTCAGCTCCTCCTTCTGTATATTCATGGTGGCAACAGTGGCATTGGGCTCCAAATCAATAATTTTCTTCCCTTTGTTACTGCCCTTGTTGGGTTTTGATTCAGAGTCGGAGCATGCATCCGATTCAGAAGCCTTTAGCTTGACCACCAGTGACTGCTTGGCCCAACACTCACTTGTGTTGTGAGTGGAGCTCTTATGGAACTCACACTGCTTTCCCATGTCCTTCTTTGGCTTTGCGGTGTTGTTATTTTCTTTCGACTTTGGTGGGTTATCCCAGACAACGTCGCCTTGTATTTGTCCTTTGTTTTGCGGTTTAGGGGCACCTTTCCCTTGCACTTGGTTCGGAGATCCAAAGTCTCGCTTGTTTTGTTTGAACTTCTGCTCAAAATTGGCAGCATACTAGTATGATGCACCAAGCGAGGAGATTTCAATGAACTCCATTTCCTCCTAAATGTATATGTGCAGACAATTTTGGTACTTCAACACCAAATGTTTCTCTGAATCTTTGATACTCAATTTTTTGCGTAGGGTATGGAACATATTCATCAGCTCATGCACATATTGATCCCTTTTCTGCTGCAATGTAGTCCATAGTATGTAATTTTCCTTATATCTCCCCACGGGATAATATTTCTCCCTCTCATCATTTTGCTCACAGTAGGTTTCCCACCAGTCCTTGACATGGGGGGCGGCTTTGAGGAGTGAAAAAGTAATATTTTCTTGGTTGGAAAAGTCATGAACCGATAATTACCCTTCTATTAGATTCAACCACCTATCTACGACTTCTGCATCTATTTGGCCCTCAAATATGGTAATGTCAAAGTTTACTTTTACCTTAAAAGGAGTTGCGCCTCCTGAGTGGCTGCTGTAATGCAAATGCACCGCCGCTAGGCAGTCGTTGAAGAATTTGGGAAAAGTTATCCATCGTCGTGTTCCTTTGTTTCTCGAGGGCCTCCTCAAGCAATATTTTTATAGGATCTCCTGCTCCCTCGTCTTTCTTTTCATCCCCCATGGGCGATCGTCGGGGTTTGCAGCGCTGATCTTCCAAAGGGTCAATGAGATCGAGCCCTAAATCCTTATACCCTGACCTCGTTGGGGACATGGAAAGAAGGATTGAGAAAGATCAAACCACTATGATACCACTGATCTGGAATTATGTAGGAACACAATAAAATACAGAAATACACATAAACGCAGAGATGTATCAGAAATAAGAAATATTTTCATTAATATCACATAACTTCAATACGCTGATAGAGAAAATGGAAATAAACTTGCTAGGGCACTGGTAGCTTATCTATGAGGAGAGATGTGGCAGATACAGGCCTATGAACTATGTTACAGTGAGGCTCAAAGGCCTATTTATTATGTTTATCAATTTGGACCAAGTAGGAGAATGTTAAAAATATTTCTTATTAATGTTATAAATGTTTCTTTTTGTGGTCCAAACTAGCACAAAACCATATATGTGGTTACATAACTTCTCATGAAGTGTTAGTTATAACCATAAAGAACCACCCCATTAACTCCATTAACTCTAGATTAGTTAATGATCTTTGATGGAAAGATCGTTATAAAGACATCTTGATTACAAAGGTCCCTGATTTATCAAGAATAAGGAATTATCCTTTGGTGCATTAAGTCTTGGATAGATCAGAATATCTCTCTATTGGATTTGTAAAGTTTTCTACATAAAATCTAATCACCATGGCTAGAGGTACATTCCATTTTATTTTTTATTAAATTTTAAGTTTACATTTATTGACATACTATATTTAAAATGAAAATCTTAATTTCTTATTACGATTAAAAGGGCGATTATCTCAATCAAAGTAGAGATAAGCTAACCTCTTTCAACATACCTTTAACTTATCATTATAATTTTCAAAATACAAATATTTTTAATACCAATTGAATCTCTTAAGATAATCTTGACCTATTCTTACTTATTGTTATGTTGTATGTTTGAGTGACTCGTTAAATTTTTAGGAAGAAAAAAAAAAAAAAACAAAAAAGTTTAAAAAAAAATGGTGATCGTGGTAGGTTTCTTTGTTTTCGGTTATTTTTTTCATAGTGAATCAACAATATAATGTGTTTTCATAAATAGTCAACAATCAAATTAAAAATTAAAGTATTTACATGTTAAAATTCATAGTATCTATCTAAACTTCTAAAACTTTACAATAAACTTCAAAAATTTAAATATTTAAAAATAATTTTTTTTCATTAAGAATCAACAATCAAATTAAAGTGTTTACATGTTAAAATTCATATTATCCATCAAAACTTCTAAAATTTTATTATAAATTTTTAAAATTTAAATATTTTAAAATAATTTAAATTATATTAAAACAAATTTCTTAGTGTGAAAGAATAAGGAAAATAAACCAGTACATTTCGTGTAGTTATTAATGGATGATTTCTTCGTATATGATTTCACTTGAATAACTTAAGGGATGCTTTGTTTTTTTGTTTTTTTTTTTAAATAGATAATGATAAGATCCATATTGGCAAGAGGGAAAGTCTCCTCCTTTATAAACCCCAAGCACATCATCTTGCCAAAGTCTCCCAAAGTCTCCTTCTCTATAAACCACAAGCACATCATTTCAACCATTCAATTTTATTTAAATGATATGATAAATCAACTTATATTCCTGAATATCCTTACAACGGAATATCCTTACAAATTACATTAATAGATATCTTGTGATATCTTCATTTCCAATTTACCAAATAATTATAATAAATTGTATTATATTATAAAAAAATTTATTATAAATTATCAAAAAATAAACTACTAACCTAATAACCTTTTACATTATAAGTAATAAATTTTGGCCAATTATTTAATAGCATTATTATCATACATAGTTCAATTATTTAATAAAATTATTGCCTTTCATAATTAGATTTATTATTTAATAAAATTATTATCGTTCATAATTAGATTTATTTAAAAATAATTAATAAAAGTAAAATTGAAAAAATTTCAAATTAAAACCTCTTGTGCAGAGATACACAAAGACTTTAATCTCAACAAAGATTCAACCTCAAGTCAGCAAAACGTATCACTACATTTGTGTATACACTATTTCATGACCATCAATCATATTAGAGATAAAGAGCACATCAATAAAAAAATACTTCCATTAAAACCATTAACATTGATAGTAACATTTTGGTATATCCATAATTCAATTTTTAAAGCATTTTCTCAAATATTTATCTTCTAATATCACAACTTATCAAACCAAATAGCCATTGTTTATTATTATTAGTCCTTGCCCAAAGGGTCTGGCAAAGCTATAGTAATGGAAAAGAGTAATGGGTGGAAGCTGTTTTTTATTAAGATGGCACAAAAACCAATGTGATTTCATTGTTTTAGTCAAATGTTTTAGGCAATGATGTTATTTTATGTCATTTTTTTTTAGTGAAAGTTTTAAATTTTGGCCTTTTCCAGACGCAAGATCTCCAAGTATCTTACAATAAAAACATGTATTTAGTTCAAGTTTCTCTCTGATGTATTGAATAGGGGAAAACATTAAGCAAGAAAGAAACTAAATGAAAACTGAATTTAAAATACAAAAGTAAATACACAGAGGATTTACGTGGTAAAACCTTGACAGTGTGTCAAGGAAACCTCCACGAGGCAAGGGATTGGAAACTTTATTAATCAAGAATGTTTCTCCTTAAGTTACAAGCCCCTTGGGCCATCCCAATTTAACATGGGCTACTTCGTTAAATAACTATCTCTTCGTTATAAAACCGACCGCCCTATAAATTCCATTAATTACAATTAGTTGTCATATTTCAACAAATTGATAAAACCTTGACAAGTTGTCAAGGAAACCTCCACGGGGCAAGGGATTGGAAAATCTATTAATAAAGAATGATTCTCCTTAAGTTACAAGCCTCTTGGGCCATCCAAATTTAACATGGGATACTTCGTTACATAACTGTCTCTTCATTATAAAATCGATTGTCCGGTAAATTCCATTAATTACAATTAGTTGTCATATTTCAACAAACTCCACCTTGACAACAATTTTCTGAATACCTTGCCCATGCCCATTCATCATCTCTTCTACAAGTCAAGAGAAGCGAGACACCATATCAACTTCTTTACTGTAATTGGCTTCATGAATATGTCTGCGTGATTTTCTTGTGTACAGGCCTTCTTGAGAACTACTTTGTCGCCATCGATTACATGTCTCACATAGTGATACCTTACATCAATGTGCTTGGCCTTGCTATGATAGGATGGATTTTTAGACAAATGAATAGCACTATGACTGTCACATAATACATTCACTTTCTCATGTATCCTTCCAATCTCATCAAGCAAACCTTTTAACCATATTGCCTCTTTATAGGAATCTGAAGCAATTGTATACTCTGCTTCAGTAGTGGACGAAGCAACTGTCTCTTAAAGCTTTGACATCCAACTGATTTCTCTACCTATAAGAGTAAAAACATAAGTTGTAGTAGACCTCCTTTTTTCCAAGTTACCTGCATAATCAACATCAACATATCTTCAGAATGAACCTTCACAGCCATCAAAGTTAATGCAATGGTCACTTGTGCCTCTCAAATAACGAAGCACCCATTTCACTGCTCGCCAATGTTCTTCCCCTGGATTTTCCATGAACTTGCTGACAACTCCAACTCCATGTGAAATGTCAGGTCTTGTAGATACCATCACATACATTAAGTTTCCTACCACATTTTCATATGGTACACGAGACATATACTTCTTTTATTCATTATTTCTAGGACTTAAATTTAAAGAAATCTTAAAATGGGAAGCTAATGGAACATTAACAGGTTTCACATTGTTCATACTGAACATTTCAAGTACTTTCTCCACATACTTCTATTGTGATAACCAAAGCTTACCATTCTTCTTGTCTCTATGTATCTCCATGCCCAAGATATGTTTTTCCGCTCCAAGATCTTTCATATCAAACGTCCTAGAGAGTTGAGCCTTTAACGTGTTGATTTCTTCCACGCTTTTTCTTGCAATAAGAATATCGTCAACATACAACACCAAGATAATGAATATGCCATTGAAACTTTTCAAGTATACACAATGATCATATTCACTTTTGATAAAATTCTGGCTCACCATGAAAGAGTCAAACTTCTTGTACCATTGCCTAGGCGACTGCCTCAGGCCATACAATGATTTCGTGAGCTTGCAAACTAATCTCCTACTGCGACCTTGTACAAACCCTTATGGCAGACCCATATATATCTCTTCAAATAACCATGCAAAAAGTTTATTTTAACATCTAACTGTTTTAACTCAAGATCAAGTAATGCAGTTAGTGCTAACATAGTACGCATAGAAACAAGTTTAATGACTGGTGAAAAAATCTCATGATAATCAATACCTTCAACCTAAGAATACCCTTTTGCAACCAACCTTGCCTTATACTTATCAATACTTCCATCAAATTTTCTCTTCAACTTGAAGACCCATTTGCACCCAACGCCACTTCTCCCTTCAAGAATTTCTACAAGATCCCATGTATTGTTCTTGGCTGAGGAATCCCTTTCTTCTTCCATAGCCTTTTTCCATTTCTTGCTATCTGAATCATCCACTACTTCCTGATAAAAATAAGGTTTCCCATCTTCAGTAATCAATGCAATAGATGAAGTTGAATCTTCATACCTTTTGAGTGTTCTTCTTTCCCTTGTAGACCTTCTTAGAGTGTCTAGTTGCTAAAATGGTTCTGAAATTTCTCCAGTTTCCTTTGATTCTTCACCTTGTTCATCAGAAGTCTCTCCTTCCTCTTGACTTTATAGCAAAATTTTAGTCTCCAATTTAATTTTTTGATTTGGCGATACCTGTTCCTGTTCAAATTTTCCAACATTCGATTATAAAAGAGAAGATTTATTAAATGTTGCATCTCTACTAATGACTATCTTCCATGAAGAGAGACCAAACAACCTATATCCTTTCACTCCATAATCATACCCAACAAAGACAACATTTCGATTTTGGATCTAACTTTGAACGTTGATTTCTAGGAATAAGAGCATAAGCATCACAACCAAAAATATTCAAATGTGAATAATCACAAGACTGACTCGACCAAACTTCTTTAGGAATTTTACAGTTTATGGAAACTAAAGGTGATCTTTTAACTAAATTAAAAGTAGTAGATATTGCTTCTGCCCACAATTCCTTTGGCAGGTTAGCATTTTTTATCATGCTTCTGGCTCTTTCCATAAGAGTTCGATTCATATGTTCAACAATGCCATTTTTTTGAGGAGTATAAACAACAGTTTTATGTATAAAAATACCTTCATCATTACATATTTGTTCAAATTATAAAGAAGTAAATTCATCGCCATTGTTAGTTCTTAAATATTTAATTAATTTTCCCATTTTCTTTTCCACCATAGCTTTAAATTGTTTAAAAACATTAAATACATCAACTTTCTTTTTCAACATATAGACCCAAACGTTCTGGGAGAAATCATCAATAAACGTTAAGAAATATAATGCATCTCCATAAGACACAGTAGGAGATGGTCCCCAAAGCGCAGAATGAATGTAGTCTAAATTTTGTTTATTGTTATGATTTCCAGTTTTGAACCTTTGTTTACATTGTTTTCCATACACGCAATGTTTACAAAAATCCAACTTCAAGGATTTCAAATCAAGAAGCAAATTGCAGTTCATCAATACCTGAAGACCTTTCTCGCTCATGTGACCCAACCACTGATGCCATAGACAAGAACCTTCTTCTGATTTTTTTGATACAATCACTGCTTCACTAACTTGAGTGCTTCCTTTGAGTCCATAAATATTTCCGACCATTTCAACCTTCATAACAACCAAGGATCCTTTTGAGACTTTGAACACTCCATTATGACCCATAAATTTATACCCATTCAAATCCAAAACTCCCAAAGAAATGAAGTTGTTCTTTAATTCAGGTACATGCCTAACATCATATAATTTTTTAACTGTATCATCATACATTTTAATTTTTACATTTTCCATCCCAACAGTCTGACAAGATGGATTATTTCCCATAAACAAAAAACTACCATTTACAACTTCATATGAAGTAATCCAACTTTTGTGCGGACTCATGTGATGAGAAGCACCAGAGTCTAGCAGCCAATTTAAAACATCTTGAGCGAAATTACAGACAAGTAGAGCTTCAACAGTTAAAACTTCATTAATCATACCTGAATCAACCTAATTTTCTTCCTTATCCTGGTTTTCTAACTCCTTCCATTAACAACAGCCTTTCTTGAGGTGTCAAATTTTATTGTAGTACTAGCACTTAGGTTTACACTTCTTACCACTCTTTGACTTTGATATGGAATAACCTCTTGATTTCTCCCCTCTTTTCTTTGACCGAAATTTGGCTACCATGGGTTTTGGTGCAGATGTTTCAATACTGGATTTCCTTTGTACTTATTCAGATAACAGAGCACCCACAACTGATTCAAATTTCAAAGAATCAGTAATGCTCAATCCGATTGAAGTTATGAAGTGGTCCCATGACTCGGGCAGAGAACACAACAACGTTATAACCTTGTCTTCTTCCTGAATTTTAACTTCCATATTTGACAATTGGCAAAAAAGTGTATTAAAAAAATTTAAATGTTGTGCAACTTTTGTACACTCCTTCCAAAGATTGTACAATTTTCTTTTCAAATAAATTCTATTGGTCAATGATTTTTCCATATACAAAGTTTCTAGCTTTTCCCACAAACGTGCAACTATACTCCCTTGAAAAATATTAAAGAGAAATTCATCTTCAAGACATAACCTAATGGTACTGAGGGATCACGAATCCAAGTCCTCCCAGTCTGAATATGTCATGCTTGCAGGTTTATTCTTCACCCCGTCTAATGTTTTGTGCAACCCTTATTGGACCAGCAAGTCCCTAACTTTTAGTTTCGATAATGTGAAATTGTTCTTCCCAGTGAACTTCTCCACCTCGAACTTCGCATTCCTCATTTAGGCCATTTCTTCCTACAAATCCTCCTACTAGGTTTCCTTCCTTCAACTAGGGTTTCTTTAAAAAATAACTGCTTTTCCCTTCTTCTAGGCTTTTAAAAAACAATTTCTATTTTCTCCCTTTCCAACTAAATCAATTTAGTTCTTCAAAAATCAGATCCCTTGTTAATAAACAATTTCCTTTCTGAATTCTTCTCCCTTTTCCACTAAATCAATTTAGTTCTTTAGAAATCAGGGCCCTTTTTAATAAACAATTTCCTTTCTCAATTCTTATTGTTCTTCTTAACAAAAAACATTATGTGTTCTTTCAACATTGTCTGCTCATTATATGCCTTTTTTTCACAAAAAAATTATTGTCTGCCCTAAAAATATATATTTTCTACCCCTTTTATTTTCTTTTTATCATAAAAATAAAATAAAAAATAAAGATAATATATACCCAAATTTTTTTTATTCTCCATCAATGTCTGTTTTGTTTTTCTTTCGGCAGTAAATTTGATCTCAGACAATCAGACCCCTCTAGCTTAGTCAATGAGCACTGTGACAGAGCTTGTTTTGTTTTTTTTTTTTCTGGTAGCAAATTCAATCTCAGACAGATGGACTCGTTTAGCTCAGACAACGAGTGAGTTGTCCTTTTTTTTTTTAGCCTTCTGTTAGCACCCAATCTGAACCTCAGGTTGAAAAAGGCAAATCAGGGTAACAACTAAACCACGCTCAACCTTGTAGCTAGCCCTACAAGGACAGGAGAGGGCTCTCTTCGTAGAATAGATATTCAATAACACAATAATAAACTGATTTTAGGCTAGATATATAAATGTGGAAAGGGGGTAAAAGGGATTTTATTAAAGAAATATAAAACTTTAATAAAACAAAGTTTAAGGAAAAATGGGAAATAGGGGGTATAAGGACTTTTACTTCACTTAAGCATAAATTTCAATCCAGAAGTCAGTTTTGAGAGTGTAGTATACCATTGGAAAGCTCTTTCCAGGCTTTTTCTGCTGGATTTGCTTGGAAAATGATTTGACACTGAACATGCTGTGAAAAATTCTCTAAAAGGCAGAGTGATGATCTTGTCGGAGATGACAACTTTTGAATTGTGACTGAAAGGCAAAGTATTTTGAGGTGAAAGTCGCATCAAACTGAATAAATGATATCTCTGATCTTCGTGGTGCTATAATTTTGAGTTTATTGACTTCCTCAGGACCTTGCTGATCTTTATTGACATTTGACTCATTAATTTGACCATGGTGAGACCTTAGAGACTAATGAGACCCCTCCTATGACCTACTGATATGATTTTGAGAATGAAAGTGACTAATGACTGAAGACCATACGAAGGAAAATCAGCAAGTACCTCGTGAGGGAAAATTGATAAAAATTACTACCATCAATGAGTCCATGACCTAGCAGAACGATGAAATTTATTCGATATGAGACTCCTAATATGAAAATGCAAAAGAGAAATTTTGATCACTGATGGTAGTATGAATAAACTGACACTAACACCTTCAATAGTACCAGGCTTCTGCGCTTCGATGGTGATAGAGCTCTGGCTTGCTCAAAAAAATATACGGCAAGAGTCAACAACAAAGTGTGCATCTTTGCAATCCTTCCTCACTAATGGTTATCTCTGCAACGATTTTCTTCAGTAACGGGCCACAACAAAAAGTAATCTCCCAAAGATGTCGAGACTACTCAACGTAATGCATGCGAAGGGCATGCTTCATGATGCCCTCATCAACAATTTTCAAATGCTCTTCCAATGGAGCATGGTTCTTGACAACAAATTCTCTTCCACAACATAGGCTCCATGCACTACAACACAAAGGGGGGTTTTAAGATAATATTGAAGACAATTTTTTGGTAAATTGTCTTAACTTGAGACAAAATAAAACTTGTGTATTGTCTTAAATATTGTCTTTAAGAGGGTGTCTGAAATTAAATTGTCTTAAAATTATTTTTTCTTAAAATATTTTTTCTATAAAGATAATATCTAACACAATCATTTTTGTCTCTCCAGAGACAATTTAATTTTTGTCTCTCCAAAGACAGTTTCATTTTCATCTCTCTAGAGACATTTTCATTTGTCTCTCTAAATACAATAGTTGGAATTAAAAACATATTGTGTTTATGGAGGCCATGTCTTTAATCCTATCTATTGTCTCTCTAGATATAATATAAACCAATGAATCCAGAAAATATCTCACCATTAAAATAAATCAATATAAAAATATTTCATTAAAAAAATCTACAATATCATTGAATAATTCATGTTAGGGTACAATGGAATCGAACCACCAGCTTCCTGCATGGCAGGTGCTCTTCCATTGAGCTAGCACCCTTTAAAGAATTATGTGGGGAGTTATGGCAGTCCTTGAAATTGTATAATAGACATTGCTTTTTAAAAAATGTTCAACACATAATGTCATAATCCTTGTAAAATATATAATCATGCAAGCCCCTATTTTTAACTTAATAAAAAAATAAATCAATGGAGTTATCTCACTGTGACACCCTTGTAGCTTGACTTGCACAAAAAGCTAATAATAAACAACAAAATACAAATAAATTAATCTAGCCATATATAAGAAAATTAACTATAATCAGCACAAGAAAAACAACCACCACCGAAAGAGATACACCAGCTTGCTAGTAGGCACTGATGACACATATGATGTAGTACACCAGCTGTATCAACTATGTAGAATTGCCACTAATATTAATATTTGTAGTTAATGGAGAAAAAATAAAAAGCAACCGAACTTGTTTTATTGATTAATAATGCCAATCTTTAGAAAAAGAAGTACAAACTTGTAAGCCTTGAAATCTTTCATGACATCAAGGAACTCATCATATTTCTCTGCATTTTCCTTGAATATCTCTCTTTAACTACATTGAGATATGCCACAACATCATCTTTTGATAACCTTTTTGATCCTTCAGAATGTTGATGTAGTCCCGAGCAACAAAAATAAGCAGGTTACTGATCATGTCTTTTGTACAAAATTGCAAACAAATGCACTTAGAAGCACCAATTAAGAAGGAAAAATAATGGGATAGAAAGACACTTAGAAACTACTATTTTATCAAACAAATATATAAACCACACATTTAAATTATATATTGATAAAATACCAAGAATCTGTCCCTTTGAAACTAGGAACTCTAAAAGCTTTAGGAAGTCCATATGAATAGGAATATACCGTATGGAATGGTTATTCAAGGATCTCTTTAAAAAACTTAAGAAAGACAAAGTTTATAAATTTAGGTATAACTTAGTCAATTATATCTCTAGGTATTTCCCAACCAGGCTCTTATATTGATCCTCAGATCACCAAGCCAAGCTCTCTCAGCCCTAGTTACACCGTTGATGATATTATGAGGCACTGCATTGGCACCTTCATGGTGATTGTAGAAGCAGAAGATCCTACTTCTCCCTCCTCTACTTCCAAAGCCCTACATTTATACCTAATGATAAGCAATTCTCTTTCTTTTGTTATTTTACTTTTGCTTCCTTATTCATTGATATCCCTAAATCTTTGAGTTTTCATAAGTAGCCTTGGCAGTCGCAGAATGTGTTTGTTACCGGCTGTACTTTTGATTCCTATTGAACTTTCTTAGTCCTTTGTGGACATTTACAAAATTATCTAACTTACATTATCTTAATGCAAAGAAATGTTCTGGCCTCTGGGAACCACCATACATTTTTCAATTAACATTTTTTATCTCATCTCACAGGATCTGCCACTACCATCTACATGAGACCAAGATAGAGGAACACTTCATTTTCAAGTGCCTGATCTATTAAAATATTAGAGGGAAATTTAATTTCCTTTACATATTTTATGGAGTCTCAAAACTCTTTATCCAGGTTCTTACATTTCCAAGACCAGAGATTCTTGGCCTTGTACATGAAGAAGGTCCTTGGATTCAGATCTTGCTAAGTCCACCTTTTTCAACCCCCCATCCAGACCTAGTTCGGACAATTACAAACTTCTTTCAAGAACTTCCAGCAGAGAGAGGCATCATATATCAGATCAGAGAGACCTTAGGAAGCCACCAATGCTCAACCCTTGAAGTCATCTAACCTTAGCTTCCAGGACAACTCATACCGCATCAGTAGTTATGGTAATTCACCCAGGTCTCAGTCATAAGCTTCTACGTATAGAAAAGACATAACTCATACCTTACCACCCATCTCTTCCAAATCTTCAGACCAGTCATCTATCTGAGTTTCTTCCCTTCAGACTCATGTTAAAAAGAGGATTTCAGCAGATGTTTATTTTCCCTAGGCGAGACATTCCCTCCAAAGCGAAAATGCTCCTTGGCCTTCAGTTCTCCACCCCACACTCTCATCTATCTCCATCATCTCTTTGTCTCATTCTGTTATAACTTAGGTTTTGGAATATTCTTGACATAGGATATATTTTCTTCTATCATCTTTTCCCAGTGACTTCTTTAGCATTCCCATTTAGTATTCCCATAGCTGTACTTAGTAGTAACATTGACCTATTTATGGTCATTTATTTAACATTCAAGAAATTAAATTGTCTCTTCTAAATCTAAGGCTGCAAATATAATCCACTTAATCATATCTCTAGATATAATATCTCAACTCACTGGTTACATTTAAAATCATTCATTTTTGTATAGGCATTGTCGTTCCATAGTAAATGAAAAACTTCTTGTTATAAGGAAATACTATATACATGAATGTTCTACCCAATGCAATGTCCCCTCTCCCACCCACCCTCTAGAAGCATGCTCCGAACAAAACGAGGGAGGATTACCCCACGAGCACACTGCTAAAACACCCCCTTACAATAGTGTTTTCAGAATTTCTTTCTCAACCCAAGATGGGGCACTCCCTCAAGTGCTTCTAAAGCATGCACTGAAGAAAGGTCATACAACACCTATGGGAAGGCCCCATTAGGACCCACACCCTACAGAAGATGGATTGGGCATATAGAAGCCCCAATCTCTCTTCTCTTCTCATTCTATTTATCATTTCATTCACCTTTGGTTAGGAATTTTAGACATTAGGGAACTAATGTTTAGGAGAACAGATTTATGGATTGAAGGCTACATAGCTTTAAGGTCAAGTATACCTTCTTAAAATATATCTCTAAGCCTATGCTTTATTTTCTTCTGATTTTTTTATTTTGTAAATTAAGCACTTGGCGTATTCTATAAACAATTATACAAATGTTAGAACCCTTTGGCCATTTCATTTCCTACTCGACTTCTTGTTATCTGATTTACACACTAGATGGTTGTATTCACATCAATTAAATGGATTATTCTCTAATGATTAAACTACTATTAATGGCATTTATAAATTTTTAATAATTTAGTATTTGTCTACAAGTGGCGCAAAAAACTATTTTTTCATATTTTATGCAACTAATTGACCATTTTTCACATTCTTTTGTACATGCATACACACACTCACACTAAATAGTCTAGAGACTCTTCTCTCCAAGGATATTTTTGGAAGGAGAGCTACCTCTCCCACTCCCCACTTCCTTTCATACTCTATCAACACTAGTCACACATGCTAATACCAAACCTACCCCAGTTCATTCATGTTTCAATCATATTAATAGCAGAACTTGAATACTACTCTAATCATATTAAAAAATTCAAAAAATAAATAAATTCCCAAAAATGAACGTCTTGGCAAATGAACTATTTCATTGACCAACTTAATTAATTTTATCCATTAAACTCATCACCATTATAGAAAACAGATACCTTTGTAAAATTTTACAAACCTCATTTCATTCTTTGCTCAACTTAATCATTAATATTGAAATAAGTATCTCAAAAGTCAAGAAAGGAAAAACAGAACAAAGAAAAGCATCAACAAGACAATACTTGAGATAGTTGTGCATGCAGCTCACTGTGTTTTGATTGATTGTCAACTACACAAAAATAAGAATAGAAACCCATGCCAACTATAGCAATTAATATTCCAAGAATATTCTGCCAACTAAATGGATCATGAAGTAAAATGTAGCCAAAAGCCAGAACCAAGAAAGTCTTCAAGAGTCCTAGAACTTGATATATGTGACTGGATATGTCTTTCCAATCACAAGGAATGTACTGAAGTTGAAAGATACGGAGATCAAATAGGATAAACCAATGAAAATCTATCACCATTATTAGGAAATAGTCGTTAGTAATTTGATGAAAATATACATAATACACTCAATAAATTATAGAGATACTCTAGGTCCAAAAAAAACCCTACAAACCATAAAAGATAGAACATAAGCCTGCATAAAGATTAGAATAGAAAAGATATTGAATTGAGAAATGGAACTAATAATCGGAGGAACAATCCAATAATTAATATAAAACTGACAATTCCTCACCTATCAAGTGAGAATAGATAATTTTTTGGCTTCCCACCTTCAACAAAATCATTCGTGTCATGACTTGATAGCACATATGTTATTGGCATACACAATCACAATGTTCCCGAGAATCAAAGTAGCAACTGACCTAAAAATAATGTAATTGTGAGGTTATAATAGCATAAGCATGGAAAGTTATACTTCCATCATTGAAAAATTTGAAACTTTAGAATCATACATAAAACATCTTTCAATGCCTATGCTAACCTTGAATGTATGGGAATTCAGGATCTTCTCGTGTAACAACATCAAAAGAACGTTCTGTGATATTCTCGATGAACATTGTAGGAAAAAATTTTGATGTTGGATTTCTATTAAAGAAAATACATCATTACTTTAAATTATCTTTCTGGTAACAGGATAGATAGCTGAATGCCTCTTATCTGTTCCTCATGTCTACAACAATAACCAAATATAGCTTTACAGAAATATATTCAAGTAACAATTTTGAACCTAGCAAGAATGGAACTAGAATCAATGAACCAATGAGCATATTATTGGCGTGTACTTAGGCTGCTAGGTTCAACACCAGCTTCCATAACCTGAAAAGTAAAGAGATTAAAATTGATACAAGTGATTAGAATGATCACACACAGCCCCTGTAACTAAGATACATTTACATCTCTCCTACAAATATTGCTCCAACCAAAATACAAGATACCTCATTTCATCAGACAAACAACCAAATGAACATATAATATTTGCACAAGAACTCTTCTAATTACCAAAAAGGAAGGAAAATCAATTCATCTTTAGAAACAATTAGCATCAACATAACAAATAATGAAGACACCATCAAACTTAATCCCTTGTTATGTGAGAGACTTTATTTTTGTAATGATTTGGGTCTCAAACCTAAATTTAATTAAATCACATAAGATCAATTTTTTGATCGCCTCCTTCCTTTCAGTCACCCATGTTTAAAGGCCATTATCATATAAAATCACCCAAAGTTAAATTCTAATGTCATCAATTTTCAAGAATTTCATATTTCTATACCATGGATTACTAGTTAATGCATTTTTACAAGCCACGTAAGAGTAAAATTCAAAGTATTTTATGTTACTTTTGTTCCTTCCATTTTATCTGTGGCATTATAATGAGTAAATTGATTATTGAACCACATGATGAACTTACTTAGAATTAATGAAGAATAGCATTCCATAAACAAATATGAGCTTATGTATCTTATTTGCGAGACTAGAATATGGGAAAATGTTCAAGCTTAGAGAGGATAGGGTGCATACTCCTGTAAGAATATTACTAGTAAGCTATTATATTTTGTTTTATCACTCAAAACATGCAAGTCGAGTTACATGTTTTCAAATTTATGGGAAAAAAAACACACATGGTTACTTCATGCATTGATTGAACATACAATTATAACTCAGAAGTTCTAACAAAATTTGGAATTACAAGACAAAATTCTAAAATGCTTATCCTTCAATTTTTCTTAAATGGTGATGGAAGAGATGGAAGAAATAGATTCACAGATCTCTAATACAAATTGAAATTCACATCAATGTCCAATAAAGGAGAATGAGTGTGTCATGTAAGATAAATTTCATTAACTCTTTACCTACCTAATTCTCAACAAGGTGCACATGAAGCAAAAGGAAACTAGCACTGAAATTCAAACTGGAATGAGAAAAAAGAGCAATAGTAAAAAATGGTTCAACTATTTTGAAGCAAGAAACAAATAACAATGCATTTCTAAGCACCACAAAATATATATAATTGCTCTAATAGAATATGTAAAACATGAGGTGTATAGTATGCCTTCAAATATATGAACAAGACATGAACACAATTTTATGGAACATCAAAATCGAAAATATAGAAAATGAATTAAAAAAAAATAACAATATATAGAAAATGCTAAAGTGAAAATGATACAACTTGTGCAACACATTTCGTCACAATTTCAAGAAGAGATAAGACTGATCCCAGAAGATTGAGCTACAAGTAAGAGACAGTATCAATGCCAACACCCACCAAAAGGATCACAAGTGAAAACTAGATTCTCTGGCTGCAAAATGTAGGAAAATATAATAATATTAGAGAATTTAGCCTTCAATCCTTATCAGCACAAAAAAATATTTAAAATGGATATCAAAGAAAGTTATTATAGAAAGAAGAAAAAATAGGAGTGCTAAGAGTGATTTCACATTGACAAGTCTCATGATTTATATCCACATCACTATAAATCATTAAATAGAAAAGGAACTTCCTGAAAGGTGACCTCTATTAGATGACAATATCAAACTTAATTAAGGTACATGGACTAGGATGTGTAAGAATATTTAAGCACAACTTTAAATTGAGTCTTGTTTCATCTCATATTCATATTTTAAGTATGGTAGAAAAGGAAATATGATCTAATCTGGATCCTCACCTAAAATATTTTTAAAATTTGTAATTAGCATGAATGCTTTGTTTTATTTTATTTTGTCTCTTCCGCAAAATTGGAAGGGAAAACAAATCATTGTGATGGTCAGCCTTCCAAGGGCAGCCCATTAAAATAAATGAAGATTGTAGTGAAGACATCAACATGGAGATGCAAGGAGAACTTGGAGAGGATACTAGTAGAAATGAGAGCTCGAAGAGGGAAACCTGCTTGAATATCAGTGGAGTCAATGAGTTTGTCCACGATGAGTGAATGTGCCTCTGCACCATGGCCACGTGCAATTATTCTTTTGGAATAATATACATCTGTGTATATCTCACCCCTCTGTATTTATCTCTTGAGCCTAATAAAATGGTAATTAAATGTGGAAATCTATGTATAATTGTTTTAATTTCATGGCTCAGTTGTACATTAATTAGTTTATTGCATGCTTGAGCACCCTCGGCTATGGATGTTCTCAAGAAAGCTACAACAATCTCAGTCTTGTAAACACAGTGTAGGAAACCCTGCTATATTTATTGGTTTAAGAGAACAATGGTTTGTGTCACTTCCTGAGTCAAATTTCTTGTTGGGCATTTTTACCTTTGCCCATGGACCATCCATTCTTGCTTACTGGGAGTTTTTCTTTTTCCCATAGACTGTCCACATCAATTTATATATGAAAGGGATCAACACAGAAATTTCATTTTGTAGCCACTCCATGGTGTTATAATACACTAAATTACAACCTTCCCACACACTTTTTTGTCTCACATATACAAGGATAGGAACAAGGTGGTTGATGGCCTTTCAAAGAGGCATTGGGGTTGGAGCAGGGTGTTTGGACTATTGGCCCTCATTTTTTATCCAATTATGCTTAAGTAAATAAAATTTATTACCATGTTATCCATCCATATACCATAATATTCATTCTATTTTTTCCAATTAATGAATATCTAGGTATATAAATTGAATTTTTCAATTTTTAGAAGTTTTTATAAAAATTGAATTTTAAGTGCATTTTTGGACCAGACCATAAATTCCCGTAATGGCTTCATGGATGTCATATTTGCAAGAAAATTGGGATTGATTTGGATACATTTCTAGAAATATTGGGAACTAATATTGGATGTACACCTATTGGTTCAGTCAAATTGAGCTTAAACATGCTCGGTCAAAGGCGGTCAAACAAGACCTGTTTTTATGGAAATTCCTAGGAAATAGGTCAAATTTAGCATTTTATGGGATTTTCCAGATTTTCAGAGATTATATGGATGAGATCCACATGAATATATAGGATAAGTATGGCCATGGTTGTAGGAGACATTCTAGATGATTTTTTTTCATATTTTATCTATTTAAGCCTAAGACATTGAAGATATTCATGTGTAGAATTTGAATAACTTAACTTTGATATTTTTGAAACTTTTGGAGTAAATTGAAAGACTTGTTATATTTTATTTGCTGTTGTTATATATGGTGAATGATTGACTGAGTTGTAGTAGCTGAAAGTACTCACAGTGTGTGAGGAAAGGGTGGAGGGCCCCCACACCGAGGGAAGTGCACTTTCTGGTTATTTTAGTTGCAATTTCATGAACTAGTTTTGTTTTGTGCTTAATCTGTTAATTAGATGTATGATGATGTGTTATGTTTTCTGATGAATATAATTCTAATTTATATTTTTCATATGAAGGGGAAATCTAATGTTTAAGTTAAACATTCCTACTATTTGATCAAGGACTAGAACTAGAATTCATCTTTCCTGCTTTTATATGATTCACTAAAGTTCTTGTTTTCTAACAATGGAATTAATGATGAATGAATCTATAATGAAGGAAAACCATGATCTCCTTAGTTAGGAGCCTCTTCAGTTATTCTTTCATGCATCTTGATCTATTTTTCATTAATGATTTTTGGTTTTTGATTTATGAAGTAGTTTTGTAGAGAAGGACAAACAAGTTCTCCTAAGTTATGAGCTTCTTCTACTACTTATTACATAATTGAATTAGAAATTATTTAGCTAAAATTTATATTTGTAATATGCATTTCCTTTATTATTAATAATTCATCTTCTAAACATTGACTATAGCTGAAACCCATATATATTGGAGATGCTTCTAAGTTCTACAAGCCCATACTGATAATAAAATACTTGTGTTAGCTTACTGAGTAAACAACCCAACATTTTTTTCGCCGTTTTCGGGGAATCATATTTCGAATTGGTCAATTAGGAAGATAAAAAAAAACATAAATATATCAAAAACAACAAAAACATAGTTTTTCTTTTAATTTGTGTTTCTTTATGCCTAGAGAAAGAGATCAGAAGGGTAGATTAGTTAAATAAAACCCCCCAACAATTCATCCATCCATAGGATTAACAAAACCAGTTGCTGGAAGACCTACTCTAGAAGAGTTAAAGGAAAACATAGATTGGGACAAAGATTAACTCTAGTTGAAAGACAAATATTGTTAGCCTTAGAGGTAAAAAGAAAACAATCACCAAAAGAAACTCCTTCCTTAGGAAAACAAAAGGAAACAAGAAAACCAGTTATTGAACAATTAGAGCAACATGTTCTCAGACAAATTAAGATAGTTGAGGAAACACCAAATCAACCTCATATCAAAACATTACATATCTCTGAACAGGAAATGGCTGAAGAAGGAGAAGGATCCAATATACCATTCATGACTCCTGAATATAAATTTCAATATGAGATACAACAAAGGGAATGGAAAAGGAAAAGAGAAAAAGAAAGGAGATTGGAATCAGAAATAAAGAGAGAGGAAGACAAAAGAATAGAAGCACTTAGAAGGAAAGAAGAAGAAGTGAGAAGATAAAATCAAAACAAAAGACTACATGATAATGAACAAGAAAATAACAATGATCAAGAAGCTACTTTTGGCTTTCCAATATTATATACAAGATCAATATTAGGAGAAGAAGCAAAAATGAAAAAAATTCCACCTTCTGTATTGCCTAACTTTTATGGAATGTCAACATAAGATCCTGATTCATTTATGTTTGAGTTTGATATCTTATGTCGAAATTTTGGATACATGGATGATACACATAAGCTTCGAATCTTTCTTGCTAATTTGAAAGCAACAACATTAAAATGGTTTATGGGTTTAGGAGAACATACAATAGCTTCCTGGGATGATATGAAGAAATTTGTTCTTAAAAGTGTCAAGCTTACTGCAGGGCTAGAGACTGAAAAGAAGAAATTTTTAGGATGACACAACAACAAGATGAAAGTTTGGAGGAGTATTTAGAAAGATTTCTTTACAATTTGCAAAAATCCAATAGATATCCTTAATGTGATGGGAAAAGGAGATATCTCTAATATACCATTTGAAGAAATTGCTCAACTTTGTAAGAAATACTCTAGGGGAAGAGAAAAAAGTTGAAAGAGATATATTACATTAAGAGCTTCCAAATCTGCAACAAGTGTAATAACAAGAGTAGAAATAGGAATTTTACCACAAAATTTAAAAACAGATCTCTTAAGCACTTTGGGAACATAAGAAGATGTCTTAAAAGCCAAGAAGAAGAAGAAGGAAGAACAAGATAAAATCTTATAAATCTTATTTCCAAAGTGTAGGAAAAATATCCACTTAGGGAATGTCCTTTTCAAGGTATACAAGTGTGCGGACTGTGCACAGAGAATCATGCAACTGAAAATTGTCCTAAATAAAAAGAGTTGAAAATGGAAGAATTGCAAGGGGTAGACTCCCTCTACTATATGGCACCAAGGAGACCTTGGAAACGAAGGATGCCTCAACAATTCCCTCAACAAAACCCCCAAAATTTTCAACATCCTCAGAATTCATGGAACACTCCAATGCCATGGAAGGCTTGGCCTCCACAATAATATCAATACTAACCTATACAAGGTTAGAGGGGATATGGTTATGGAAACCAACCACCTCAGCAGATGTACCCTCAATAATATCGATATCAAAAACCATACCCTCAATACCAACAATTCCAACAACATCAACCAATGCCATTTCCACCCCAAAATCAACCAATGTTAACTCAACCTCAGCAACTTCAACTGCCTACTAACCAACAACCTCCTAGAGCAACACAATTGCCAGCTCAGCCATTAGCTAATCCAAGTAACAAAGTGGATAAACCAACATACAATGTGGAAGAAGTAACATACTATCCTACATATTCAATTCTTCCCATACAAGATTTCCACTTAAGGTCTGGGAAGGTGCTACATAAAGATTCTCCTCCAATAATAGAAGAACAAACTGAACAAGGAGAACAAAGTCAACAATCTCAACCAGAATGACAAATTCAGAAGGGTAAATCTATTATGACTCAGACTCCACCATATCTAGAGAGTTTAGTACAACACAAAATCCCAATATCTCTTCCTGAATTTGATATTCTGGATGAATTGAAGAATACATATGTCAAAATTCCTTTGTTGCAGGCAGTTAAAGATATTCCAATATATAAAATTTAATAAAGGATTTATGCATCAAGAAATTTGGCAGAAGAAAAATAGATCCACCCACAATCCAGGTCATTGGAAGTTTAGCTAGTCTCATGTCTACAAATACAACCATTGAAAAATATGTTGATCCAGGGATCCCTATGGTTACCATTTCGATTAACAATTTTTTAGTGCCAAACACTTTAATAGACTTGGGAGAAGCTATAAATGTTATGAATGTAGAGAATATGAAACATTTGAACTTAAAAAACATTAGACCTACTACTACAGTTTTAGAAATTGCAAATAGATCTAAAGTTGTACCAGAAGAAATATTGGAAGATATCATTATCTCACTGGATTCATTGGAGTATCTCGTAGACTTTCTCATTTTGCAGCCAAAAATAAATTTAGGAGGCCATCCATTAATTTTAGGCAAACCGTGGTTAGCCACTCCAGATTCCTGCATTGAATCTAGGTTAGGAAGTATGATTGTTGCACATGGAGATGAAAGAAAACATGTTACATTGTATCCTCTAGCACAATCTCCTTCTTTATTATCATTGCTTGATGGAGAATAACAAAAAGAACTTCAATCTATTCTTAGTATTAATCAAGTATATAATTTTATAGAAGAGGAAGAAAATGGGGATTTATTAGATATTTCCATCCCAGAACCAAATATTTCAGAGCAACTTAGAATAACACAATATGAAGCTGCAAGTCACCTTTTAAATCAATGTTTTTCAAGAAAACTATACTATACAATCACTGCAATATTCATTTGAAATTATTTTTGCTATTAAATCAATTACCAATTCAAAGAGTAAAATAATCAAGATCAACCCTGGGAGAAATTTAAATATCGATAATAACTTACAATCATCATAAGAACAAGAGCTAATAGCACTATTACATAAATACTCAAAATATTTTTCCTGGTATTACACATACATGCAAGGGATTCATCCAAAGACATGTATTCACCACATTTACACTGATGATCAAATCAAAACTGTAAGGCAACCACAAAGAAGGAGGAATCCTATCATGAAAGGAATAGTGAAAAAATAATTTCAGAAACTATTACAAGTCGGATTTATCTATCCTATTTCTAATAGTCAATGGGTTTCACCCTTAGTTGTGGTGCCTAAGAAAAATGGAAAGTGGAGAATTTGTGTAGATTACAGAGAGCTCAATAAAGCCAAATTAAAAGATAATTTCCCTTTACCATTTACTGGTCAGATACTATATTCATTAGCTGGGAAGAAATTCTTTTCATTTCTTGATGGATTCAGTGGGCACAATCAGATAAAGATAGCATTGGAAGACCAAGATAAGACAACATTTACATTTACATGGGGAACATATGCATATAACGTTCTACCCTTTGGCTTATGTAACGCACCCACTACTTTTCAGAGAGCAGTCCTTGCAACCTTTGTTGATCTGATCCATGAGTT
Organism: Pinus albicaulis; assembly: GCA_034641835.2. Lineage (NCBI taxonomy): Eukaryota > Viridiplantae > Streptophyta > Pinopsida > Pinales > Pinaceae > Pinus > Pinus albicaulis. Next base: position 1,567,550,781 of record CM076580.1, read on the forward strand.
TGTAGAGGTCTACATGGATGATTTCACTATGTATGGTGGAACATTTGATGATTGTTTAAAAAATATTGATTTTTTTTTAAAAGATGTATTGAGACAAATATATAACTCGGTAATGAAAAATGATTTATGATGTTAACCATATATTGGGACACCATATTTCTTCTTCAGGAATTAAGGTGGACCCAACAAAAATTCAAGTCATTGTGAATCTAATGCCACCAACAACACAAAAAGAAGTATGAAGTTTCTTGGGTTATGCAGGATACTATAGGAGATTTATTGAAAATTTTAGTAAAATAGCTTTTCCTCTATTCAAGTTACTTGCAAAAGATGTGGAATTGAAATGGACAAATAATTGTCAAGATGAATTTGAGATATTAAAAGAAAAAATTTCAGATGCACCCATTCTTCGGGGACCCAATTAGTCATTTCCATTTCATATATCAATTGATGCATCTGACACAGCTATAGGAGCATCACTTGGAAAAAAAGAGAATCAGTTTAATTATGCCATATAATTCATAAGCAAAAACTTAACACGGACATATTTAAACTATATTGTTAAAGAAAAAGAAATGTTAGTTGTAGTACATGCAGTTAATAAATTTATACATTACATAACAGGTTATCTAGTATTTATCCACACGGGTCATTCAGCGATAAAATATTTAATGAAAAAATCAATTAAAAATGGTAGAATAACTAGATGGCTGTTACTGATGCAAGAATTTAATATCATTGTACAAGATCGACCAGGTAAGGATAATCAAGTATCAGACTTTCTATCAAGACTTCAATCACCTAGTGATCCAAATCCATTTTCTGATAATTTTCCAGATGAACATCTATTTTCTATAAATGCCAAAACTCCATGGTTTTCAGATATAGCCAACTATTTATCATCGGGCATCCTACCATATAATTACAAAAATAAACTAAAAAGAAAGATACTTAAAGAAAGTGCTAGATATAGTTGGGTCAATAGTGACCTCTTTTATACTAGTTATGATATGATAATAAGAAAATGTCTTAGAGAAGACGATATTATATATATTTTAAAAGCATGTCATGATGAGCCATGGGGTGGTCATTTTGCAGACAAGTGGACAGCATACAAAGTGTTGAAACTTGGATACTACTCATCAGCAATATTCAAAGACTCCAAGGCCTATGTAAAGATACGTGATAACTACCAAATAATTGGAAGACCAGTGGCATCAGATGAAATTCCATTAAATCCACAAGTACTGATAGAACCATTCTATTAATGGGCTCTAGAATTTGTGGGACTAATAAACCCACCATCAAATAAAAAGAAGTACATCGTAGTATGTACAGATTATGTTACTAAGTGGGTGGAGGCAAAGGTAGTGACACAAGAAACAGAAGATACCGTTCTTTCTTTTCTATTTGAAGAAATATTTGTAAGGTAGGGAGTTCCCTGATAGATTGTAACTGACCAAGGCACACAGTTCACATCAAAGTTTGTTCGAGATATTACAGAGAAGTACAATATCAAACATAGAAAATTGACTCCGTACCATCCTCAAGAAAACAGATAAGTAGAGTCAACAAACAAAGTCCCAGAGAATATCATGACGAAGACTGTACAAATGAATAGAAAGGATTGGTCAGAAAAATTGAGATATGCACTATGGGTATATAGGATAACATGGAAAACACAACTGGGTCCAATCCATATCAGTTGGTGTATGGAAAATAAGTCCTGTTACCCATAGAGTTTCAAATACATACATTCAAGTTAGCAACAAAGTTGGGAATGTTATTATCTGAGGCACAACAACAAAGAGTCATGGAATTAAATCAAATGAATGAGATGAGACAAGAAGCATTAGAGCACACATCTCTTGTGCAAGAAAAAATAATAAAATGGCATGATCAATTCATCAAGAATAAAGAGTTTCAAAAGGGAGATTGGGTACTATTGTCCAACTCCAATTTTAAAGGTTTCAAGGCAAAATTTACAACTCATTGGCTTGGGCCATATGAGATCGAAGAGATCTTTGACAATGGAGTTGTAGAAACAAAAACAATTGACAAAGCATCTATTTCATTTGTGGTTAATGGACATAGGCTTAAAGTTTACAATAAGCCTATAAATATAGAGGATTTTATGAAAACAATTTCAATAGATACTGACCTGGAACTAATGAAACAAAATAGAAATATGCCTTTCATAACTCCAGAAGAATAAAAAAAATATGTAAAAAAATAATATAGATATATATATATATATATATATATATATATATATATATATATATATATATATATATATATAACAAAAACAAATAAAAAATATAAAAAAATAATAAAAGAGTTTGGTTGTGAAAATATAGGAGACTGGCACAATACAAACTCGAATTCATATCAGAAAACCAACTTGTTTGGCCAATATGAATTCTTTTTTTATTTTATTTTTACTTCAGTATGATGTTTTCAGATTTATCCTCCAAGACATGCAAGACTTGAGGACAAATCTTAACATCACCAAGGGGGAAGCTTATAATAAAACTATGAAAATAGTTTGAGTAGCTAAATTGAATAAGGAACCTGAATTACAAGTACAAAGGGACCTGCTATATCATTGAACATACTATGCAGAAGGGACATGATACATCACTAAGAATATTATCCAGAAGGGACTTGTATTATATGAAAAAAGAAAATTGAAGCATTGTTGAAAATTATATGTCAGAAGCGACCTGAAATAAAAAAAATGTCAGAAGGGACCTAAACTACATCAATATTCAAGCTTGAAGAACATGACATTATTGAGAAACATAAAATACAAATTGTAGAAGGGACCTAAACAATGTCATCCTGAATCAATAATCAAATACGAAAGAAGAAATAAGTCTCTACATTTCTCCATATTCTAAAGAGCTATCATTATGATAATAAATAAAATGTAGACCATCATGGGACTGAGGGACATCATTGACATGAAACAATTTATGGGAGTATAAGTACAGTAAGTGAAAATTTTTCTCTTAAAATTTCAATTTTTTTAAAAATATTCTAGAGATTGTTAAGACTAGTTTAGTACTTGATATGCATATTTTATCTACATTCCATTACCTACTACCTTCATTATTCTATTCATTACATTCATATTCCTATTCATTATTTTACCTAGTATATCCTTATCCATATCCATTATACTACCCATTTAATTATCATTCCATAAACCATATATCATTTCATATTATATATACCATATTACATTAACCCTAATTTTCTTAAACATAAGGATCATAAATGAAAGACTCAATTATCGAACTCTTGTTGGACCTAAAAAAACAAAACAAATGGTCAGTTTCATGGTAAAAATTTCATTTTGAAACATAACCATTCTTTGGTCATTTTAAAAATTAAATTAAAGAAATATCAAAACCTAGGCTAATATCATTTGATGGCACAATATGTAAATATCAAACAATATAAAAATATCATTTGAGGGCGCAATCATATATATGATTAAAGCTAATTTATATGGGCAAAAAATGAAATGTGCAAATGCAATGAGATAACCTAAGATAAAATGATGCGATGGAAATAACGTAAATATGATGCATGGTATGGAAAGAAATGATGCATTTTCAATGGGTATGATGCATTTTGATGGGAGAGATGAAAGAGAAAATGGATGGTCAACATATTTCATGAATACAAGATGAGAAATGGGTCCTATAATAAGTAAAGCCCAGAACGTGGATGATGGAGGAATACACCGTGGAGAAAGTACACAAAGCAGGTTAGAAAGGTTAGGCTACAAAGGCATCACAGTTCAGTGGTCGGTGAATAAAGAACGGTAAAATAAAATAAAATAAAAAAACACAGTGATTTAAACCTTGTGTAATTGGTAAGAGCCTCCGCCATTTTCAAACCACAGACCTCTGAAAACCCGTGTTTTCTTCACCATAAGAGCCATTGCATGCCCAGTCAGGGAGTTGAATGTCATGCAAACCATCGACACGCATTCAAAATACCCTGTGAAGAATGAATTGACGGAGGAAAACATAGGAAGGATATGAAAGAATAGAGGAAATCAAGCACAGAGAAATGAGCAAAATATATAGCAACAGAAGGACGGAGAGATAAGAAGAAGAGCAGAGTTGTCTGGGATTTGAGCTAAGATATATGGCAGTCGTGTCAATCAAACACACTATCAAAGTGCAAAGATCCTGTGGGCACGAAGGTAAGAGAAAAAACCTGGATTTTTCTCATTAAATGCAACAGATATTCATATAAAAAAATCTCAGGATTTTGTGTGAACACAAGTTGAAACTATGGGTTATAGATGAGTGCTTTCGCGACTGTTTAAACTTGTCATTGCCACACACCTTATCACTACCACCGTTCACATAAAATTTTCCACCAATCAACATGTATTTTTCATTGATTTAATGAGTGAATCCTTGTAAACATTGATGGAGATTTATGATTGAAATGGCGCTTTCTAAACATAGGAACTCGAGTTATCTCAGATATATCAAAAAAATTACTCCCAGATGAAGTAAATTCGCAGTTTATTCAGGTGAGGTTGTATACACAATCTTCGATTTTGATTTTGATACATATAGAGAACATAGTGTTTTTTTTAACACATAGTGGCATCATTTCTTTCATTTATGAATGGTTTGTATGAGAAAATTCGTTTCATTATACACACAATGAGAAATTTCGAAACAGAGAAAAGATTTTTGGTGAGTTTTTGCAAAAGATGGAGATTTAATTATGGGTTAATAAGAAATAAAAACATGGTCAAAATGTTTTTGTATACAGAGAGAAATGTTTTATGAATTTTGAAAACACAGTGAACCCATTTTTTTATGAGATCTTTGATGAATGTCGACATAGAAATAGTGAGCCATTCTTTGAAATTTTCTTGCACGCAGTGAGCTTAGGACATTTCATATTGAATGCATGATGATTTTGTCTTAAGAGAGAAGGAATTTGGTGTGAAATTGAAGAACAAAAAGACACTGTGGTATAAAAAGTTTTAAATTTTTACACAGTCAACAAGAGACAAAGAATTCTACAATCAGAGACAGAGGAGTTTTTTAATTTATTTTGATGAAACAGAGGATAGATAAGAAGAATAGATTAATAAAAACATGTTTGTTATGTTTTTATAATCTTTTTTACATCAAAATTTTGTGTTTGTAGAAGCAATGAGTTCATTTTTTTTAGAGATTGAAGAGGATTGGTTTCACTTCTTTCTCAACCACCATAATGTATCATGAGTTTTTATTTTTCCAAATGAGGATGATGAAAATGGAAGGATACATTAATTGGTTTTCAGAAAACATGGCAACAAGGATAGAACCTAAAGACTTCCAGATCGAGCTTTGGGAGAAAGACATAATAGAAAAAATTTACCAAACTGGTATGATATGTTTCCTATATAATTTTAATGGGCATAATGAGAACATTAAAAGAGAACTCATAAATAATTACAAACAAGAGAAAACTATGGTGGGAAACTTAGTCATACCATTGAATCTAGAGTCAATTTTGCAAGCCTTATATTTTTAATTATCAGGAGAACATTATCACAAGGGTTTTCATTTTAAAGATAATAGATGGACCTTATTTCTGAACAAAAATAGAAAGGGGTCATTTGACAGACCTAAGGGGATTCCAAGAGAATAATTTAATGAAACTTGGGTAGAGTTAGTGTTGATCATTCAAATATTCTTCACATGTGACATTAGACACAGTATAGTGCACCTCTATCATATTAGATCGCTTCATCACATCAAGGGAGATATGAAAATCAATTTGCCATACTTTTTCTATAAAAAATTGATCAGGATGATAGAAAATGTGAAGAGTGAAACCAAACCCAAAGATGCACAAATCCACCATCAACTACTCATTAAAATTCTTGTTGACTATCAGTTGAGAACCAAGGGTGTGATGTGGAGAGAATTCCTAACTCAACATCAGTTTGCAGAAAAAACCATAGAATAAAAATTCAAACCAGTTCAGGAAACAAAGAGTATAATGAATTCACCTCTTTATCCAAGAACAAGGTCCAAAATGAAACAAGATACAATCATGATTGAAATAGAGACATACTTCCTTTCCATTCCCAGGAGACAAAGAAGAGAGAGTCCAACAGTCATAAGCAATAAGGAAAAAGAACCTGAGGTGCAAATTGTTGAGACATCTCTCTTAAAAAAACAAGCTGATGAAATTATTGAAAGATTGCATAAGGAGGTCTATGAAAACACATTAGAAAGAGACTCATATTTTGATAATGATGATATTTAAGGCAGTTCATTTGCTAAAGACACCAAAGAAGAAGAAAAAGAGAAAAACCTTAGAAAAATAAAAAAATTGACTGATAATTTGGAGGTAAGCAAGATATTGGAGAGGAATTTTAAGAGAAAATTTGATCAAGGAGAATGAGAAACTGAATGAGGAAGTGTGAAAATTGAAAAAAAAGAAAAATATTCTTTCCATGCAAGAATTCAGATGGCTCAAAGAGAAAAACTCATGGAAGATCAAGTATGAAAAATAGAAAGTCAAGGCTTCAATCTACAAAGAGGAACAATATAAGGTATATATTGTCATTTTAAAGCAGCACATTAGGAAGAATCTGGGTTAGGTACAGTATCAACATCAGAACTCCGGAGGTCTAAAAGGAAGAAGCAAGCACGAGGACTTGCTTGTACATCAACATGGGGGAGATGTTGGCCCCCATTTTTTATCCATTTTTTTTAAAGTAAATACACTTTATTACCATGCTATCCATCCATATACCATCATATTCACTCTATATTTTCCAATTAATGCATATCCAGGTATATAAATTAAGTTTTGCAATTTTTAGAAGTTTTTATAAAAATTGAATTTTAAGTGCATTTTTGGATGAGACAAAAAATTCCTGTAATGGCTTCATGGATGTCATATTTGTAGGACGCTTGGGATCGAGATGGATACATTTATAAAAATATTTGGGAACTAATATTGGATTTACACCTATTGGTTTAGTAAAATCGAGCTTAAAAAGGCTCGGTCAAAGGTGGTCAAACAGGACATGTTTTTATGGAAATCCCTAGCAAATAGGTCAAATTGAGCATTTTATGGGATTTTCCAGATTTTGAGAGATTATATGGATGAGTGTGACATGAATAGATAGGATAAGGATATAAATGGATGTAGGAGACATTTTATATGAGATTTTTTCATATTTTATCTATTTAAGCCTAAGACATTGAAGGTGTTCATGTGTAGAATTTGTATAACTTAACTTTGATATTTCTGAAACTTTTGGAGTTAATTGAAAGACCTGTTCTATTTCCTTTGTTGTTGTTATATATGGTGAATTCTTGACTGATTTCCAGTAGCTGAAAGTACTCATAGTGTGCGAGGCAAGGGTCGAGGGCACCCACAATGAGCTAAGTGAACTTTTTGGTTATTTTAGTTGCAATTTCCTGAACTAGTTTTGTTTTATGCTTAATCTGTTAATTAGATGTATGATGACGTGTTATGATTTATGGTGAATATAATTCTAATTTATATTCTTCATATGAAGGGGAAATCCAATTTTTAAGTTAAATATTCCTTCTATCTGATCAAGGACTAGAACTAGAACTCATCTTTCCTGCTTTTAAATTATTTTCCGAAGTCCCTGTTTTTTAACAATGGCATTAATGATGAATGAATTTGTAATGAAGGACAAATAGGATCTCCTTAGTTAGGATCATCTTCAGTTATTCTTTCATGCATCTTGATCTATTGTTCATTAATGGTTTTTGGTTTCTGATTCATGAAGTAGTTTTGTATAGAAGGACAAATAAGTTCTCCTAAGTTAGGAGCTTCTTCTGCTACTTGTTACATAATTGAATTAGAAATTATTTAGTTATAATTTCTATTTGTAATATGCATTTCCTTTATTATTAATAATTCATCTTCTAAATATTGAATATAGCTGAAACCCATATATCTTGGAGATGTTTCTAAGTTCTACAAGCCCGGATTGATAATACAATACTTGTGTTAGTTTACCCAGTAAACAACCCAACATGGACCATTTCAGTTTCTCAGTGTCGGCATACAAATGATTTCATTCATGAACCTTATCTACAAAATTCTCTACATATAGATACTCTGACTTCTGAAATGATATATTTTATTTTTTAGAGCCATGAAAAGTCTATTTTCTATTGTTGATATTGCTCACAGGTTCTGTGATAGTCAACAAATTTCAGAGCCTGCTTTTGAAAGGTCTAATATATGTCCTTTTAATTCAAGAAACAAATTTTTATTTTTGTAATTAGCTCTTTGATATGTAAGCCATGTATGCAAAGCTGTCATGAGCCAAATGTGAGACCTCTCACCCAAAGTTAGGGAGGTTACAGATTCAACTCTCTTCATCCCTTAGCAGTTAAGAACCCTAATTAGGGCCACTACTTTACCAAATTTACCATCCATGGATCATGGAAAAGTACTTGAAGGGTTTTCCACGAGGTGTTCTCCTAAGAAAAAAATACTCATGCAGTTTCTTTGGAAAAGAAAACAAATATGTGTATATATATCTAGATAGGTAGAGAGGTAGGTAGGTAGACATATTACAATAGCCCTGATGGTTAGTTCAAGTGATTTTGCATGGCATGCCAAAGCCATAATGACCACAAAGATCACAAGGTATAATCCACTCGGGTCCCTTGAGGGTTGGCACATGTCTACCAATAGCAAACCACCATTCACATTAAATTGGGTCACTTGAAGGTTGGCACATGTTTACCAAAAATAGAGCTCCGTTCACAGAATGTGAAGACATTGTTGGAGGGTTTCCCCGAAGAAGTTGTATATGGGAAAAATGATATTATCATCATTTATATCAATACTTAAAGAAGAGTTTTATCAACAAAATCAAAGGGGGGAATAAAACTCTATTGTTCTCTTAATTAGGTTTACATTGGAAAACCTAGAGGAAATGTTGCACATGCTTGGAACCTACTATTAAATATAGCTAGATGACATCTTTGGGTGCTACGACACTTTAAGACACATCAATTTTGTTGGCCCTCTATGGCCGATTTTGATTGGAAAAACTCTTTGCCTCACAATTGTTGCTTGTGGTGGATGTCTTGCAGAATTTTATAGTGTAAAATGCAAGTATATATTTTTTGTTTTAAATATGAATCATTTTATGAAAGAGAGAGAGTGTGTGTCTCAAATCAGGCTTTGTAATAACTAGGGTTCATATTAGTGCCACAATAACAACTTTTAACTTCGATTTTTGCAAACTGTGAGCAGTCTAATCACAACGCATGGATTTTTGGGTAAAGCATTTCTATTCTGTATTTGAAATATAGAAATTCTTGGAATAATTCTTTATTGATGCGGGTTTTAATTTAACATCAAAATGCAATATTTTGGCTTTGACAGTCCTAGTGGCCAACAACATATTGCCTCACTAGTGAGCTTGATGAGGTATTAAATAGTAGGTAAAATCAAGTTCGTATAAACAATATTAAGGAAAAATATTGTCTTTTGTGGACCACAATAGTGCTTGAATTAAGGCCTGTATCCAAATAAAAAACAAGACAATGGAAAATAGGATACATCAATGAAACTTAAGGAATTCATAAGGTAACTAAAGATTTGCAATTCTTGAAATAATGCTTACTTGAAACTCGCTTTGTAAAGGACCACTTTAAACTAAAGGGAAAAATGCTAAAAAGGTATCAAGGAAATAGTTGCAAACTTGGCAATAAAAAATTTATAAGTTGTAGAAATAAGCATGCAATCAATAACTAAAATTGTCTATATTTTCAAATTTCTGGTGCAGTGAATTAAATTCATGTCAGTCCCAAGTTTATGGCAAGCAAAAAATGGGCCAGTTACTGTTAGAATCTCAAATCTCATGTTTTATATTTTTACCTTGTTTTCTTAGTAGTTGATTCTCCTTCCTCAAAGCGTAGCTGTAACAACATATCCATGCCTTGATATATGTTTGCAGCATTGATAACAAATGAAGTTAGGCATATCAATAGCTTTCTTTTGGAGTGTTGTTGTTATGTAGATAAGTTTGTAGGGGGCGGAAGAATGCATGCATGCACCATCATTAGTTAATTTCCTGTTTTAGATTTAGAGAAGGCCCAATTATCTATGAGAAAAGTTCATGTTGCAAGGTACAGATCCCAATAAGTTCGTGCATTAGTTTTTCTTCAGCTCAGAGGCTCGGTGCAAGAATGCAATGACCTAGTCTTCTCTAGTTGAGCACACTATTTCTAGAAACATTATCCATGCATGAGGGTGCACTCACCTAGGAGATTAGAGTTAGCTTTTAACACCATCACCTAAGGTGCATCACTAGATGTTTGTAACAACCCCAGCCACCGAACAGAGGGGACATTACCCCTGAAATCTACCTCCGATGCCATAAATTTAACATTTCTTTGGAGTCTATGGGAAGGTAGCTAAATGTATTCTATAAATCCATTTTCAACAATATTTTTCTAGGCAATACTTTGCTAGCTTTGGCACAGGAGAACCAATCACCTACATTATGGTGCATTACCTCTATTGAAGCATTACCTCATGGAAAAAGGATTTTTGGCTATAGTGAGTCCTTCAAAGTTTATAATATCTACATTTTGTTAGAAAAACAAGACAAAAGTGAGTCAAAACATGAAATGTGATGAGAAGTCTTGGTCCTTCAAGTCTTAGGGGCATCTTGGGATGGTTGAGGAGGGAGAGATAGTTGTTCCAAAAGCTTCTCCGTAGATTTGAGGGAAATAAGATTCAGATCAGCAAAGTTCCAATGCAAACACAAAGCATGCATGGCACACCCACACATTGCACAAGATACAGGAGCAAGTTGGAGCTCCAAAGACTTATTTTCATGTGAGTCATCCTCCTTATGAAAAACCACAATATCTGAAAGGGAATGAAGGAAACAATGATTAATCCCAGGTGGTTGTATAAGTTTAAGCATGTGGATAACAAGAAAATATATAATTAAAACACCACATTCATTGGATAAAGATTCTCATAAAGAGAGTTTGCCTCTGGTATTTGGTGAATAACCAACCTCACATTTTCTTGTTGCTCTGTAATAAATAAATTGAGCCAGTTCAAGAAAAATTCACTCAACTACTACAAAGAATTTGCTTCACTATTTGAAGGGCACATTTCATTATCGGTTAAGATATGTTGAGGATGGAAAATTTATGTTGCATGGATTTGTGGATTCAAAATAGTAAGGTGTTGTTAGTGCTAGGAAAAGATATCATAATTTGTTACCATTTCCTGGAAGATAAGTTCAAGAAGAGAGGAGTGGTTCTTGAGTATGGTCCCTTGAATTTGGAAGTTGTACACATTTTGACTAAGCCCCTGTCAAAGGGGAATATTGAGATGTTAAGGGAGCGACTAAGCTTAGTGGAAAACACCTTCTCACAAAGGAGTAGTGTTACACAATTTTACCTTGTTTTCTTAGTATTTAATTCTCCTTCCTCATAGCATAAGAATGATAGTATGTCAATACTTGGTGTTGTAAAATTATCTATTTTTGATAAGTTAGCATAATTAGTCAAATAATTTTGAGAATGTTAAGGATAAATTATCAAAGGAGAAGTTTATTGAAAGGGTTATATGTTGCTTAGGATGTTAATACTATCCTAGGTTATTTAACTCTTATCCTAAGTTTCAAAACGTATATACGTTACTCCACATTCATTATATTTCCCTTTTAATTTTCATTTCCATAAGTCATTGCCCTTTATTTCATTACTGCACACCCATATTACTTTTTGCATCGGAAAAATCACAAAATCCTTTAATTACCTCTTCCAAACCTCTGAAATTGATGCAGGGGCATTAGACACTAGCCAGCAATGTAGGAGGTTTGTCCACATGTTGTGGCTAGGAGGGTTCGACCTGAGCTGACTATTTTTATTTAGATTAGTTATAGTCCATAGGAGTCGAATAGGTTTGGATTCGATCTATCTGTCTGTTTCAGTTAATTGAATAATTGTAATTAGGATTTTGGTTTTCCTAAACGATCCTCACAGAGGAATCGAACAGACAAATGTTCATGTATATAAATGTAATCCCTCGAATGTATGTAGAGAGGGGGAAGAGAAGGAGGAAAGGAGATTTTCTGAAATAGAATCTGTGTGTTCAAAATTGCTTCCAGCTAAATAATTTCTGTACACATTGGCCTTAGAGTTGTTTCGAATCCTTGATTGTGAAGAGATTGTTTAATTGTGAGGTGATTGAACTCTGTGCACATACAATTACTGGGTTGAACCGATGTATAGATTCTGCATATCTCTGTCTATTGTTTCCCTTGAAATTGTTCAAACAGGCTTTGTTGAATAAATCTCTACTCATAGAAGAAGTCTACGTATTACTGTGGTCATTGTATTTTGTTTAAATGATAGAATAATTCCCGCTTCATAACGAGACAAATTCTTTTTACTATCGGAACCCTGACTTGAGTTAAGGAACCGAAAGGATCGCGCAACCCTGGATGAACCTTGGTTAATCACTGTTTAAAAACCACGAGAGGATTTACAAAAGCGGATTTCCCATATCGCACCACTTTTGGTGAATGACTGGTATTTTCCCGTTGAGGAGTGATTCCACAGATCCGTCGACACGTGGCGAGGGGGACCCTTGGAAAACCACCGTTCAAAGCATGCCATCGCACGTTATTGTTCGACCAGGGGAGCCGAGCGATATTTTCGAGAGCTGTTGATTTGGGAAGGGGCCATCGGACGATGGTCGTTTGATAGAGATGCGCGGGAGATAACTGGTACGGTGCGTGCATGAGATTGGTCTATTTTTCGTAGAGGTGGGGCTGGAGCCACAGGGTTATTATACAATCAATTGGTTAAAATAGAGCTTTGGCATTAATACACATTCGAAGGGTTAAACTTTGATTATAAAGGTTCGGAGATATAAATAAATTGCAAAGGTTGTGGATAATGTTATTTATCAAATTCCACAAATTTGATAAATAACCTCCGAGGAAGGAAAATAGAGAAGACCACATGGAGGAGAAGCAAGTACAGAAAGGGGAGGAGCTGACAGAGCCACGTCTACAGGAACCATCTCTCCTTAGGGGTCCAAAATTTAGTTTTGTTGGGTCATTTGTGGTATCGGAGTCATTGTTTTAAGGTTGCTGACATGGAAATCCGAGTTGGTAGAGGTGCTGACAGAAGGAGACCCGTTGCCAACGTAGAGGTGTTGGTGATGTTGCAGAGGGTAGAAGCCAGAATGGATGCCATGGAGCGAAGACAGCCCAAAGATCCTGAAGAAATCAGCGAACCTGAAACAGAAGAAGTTGAAGAGAATGTTGAAATTCCTCCTGACATGAGAATTTTTAGAACTGTTCTGGGGTCTGCAGTTAAGCTCAGAATTGAAGTGTCAAGTTATGCAGGGGGACTGAATCCAGAGGAACTGGTGGACTAGATTAATGAAATGAACAAGTGCTTCGATTATGAAGAAATAAGTGAAGATAAAAAGGTCAAGTTTGCGGTGACAAAGCTGAAAGGACATGCTGCACTTTGGTGGGATGGAGTGTAGGCAGAAAGGAGGAGAGTTGGCAAGCAACCTATCAAAAGCTGGACCAGAATGATGGCTAAATTAAAAGGTAAATTCTTGCCTAGTGATTATCAGCTAAAATTGTATAAGCAAATGCAGAACCTGAGATAGAGGTTACTGACAGTAAAAGAATACACAGAGGAATTCTACAGAGTAAGCATAAGGGCTGGGCAATTCCAAGACACACCAGAGAAGACTACCAGATATGTGAATGGTCTCAAGTTGGAGATCCAAGATGAGATAGGTCTTCTGTCTCCTAAGACAGTGGAAGAGGCCTACCAGATGGCCTTGAAAGCAGAGGAGAAACTCCTGAGGAAGAAGTCTGCCAAGAAGAGAGGTACTTTCCGTGGAAAGGGAAGCCAGGGTGGTAGAGGAAAGCCTACTACACCCAGGGATGGAGCTAACAATAGCTCACCTCAGAATGCATCTACAGAGGATGATGCAAGGGGCAGAAGGGGTTCTTACAGAGGAAAGGGAAGAGGAGGCAGAGACAGAGGCAGAGGTAGAGAATTGAGGTGCTATAGATGTCAACAAGTGGGACATAAGCACTATGAGTGTCTAGAGAATGTGGGTTCTGGTCTGAGAAATGCTTTTGTTGCCCAGGCTAGAGAAGAGGCAGAAATTGAAGAAGAAATTCTTCCAGAGAGGGGAGAGTCCTTGGGAGTAAATAAGTTCCTGTTGAAGGAAGCCAAAGAAGTCACTGAACCTGCACAAAGGAAGACTTTTTTTAGGACCATATGCAAAGTCCAAGGGAAATGTTTCCAGCTAGTCATTGACAGTGGCAGCACAGACAATTTGGTTTCCACTGAGGTGATAGAAAAGCTGAAGTTGAAAACAAGGGAGCATCCAACTCCCTACAGGGTGTCCTGGCTGCATAAGGGGCACCAGCTGGTTGTGAAAGAATAGTGTGAGATAGAGCTTCAAATGGGAAAATATAAAGATAAGGTCCTGTGTGATGTAATGCCCATGGATGTGTGTCATATACTGCTGGGTAGACCTTGGCAGTTTGAAAAAGCAGCAGTGCATGACGGCAAGAAGAACACTTACAAGTTCTTCAAATATGGGGTACATCATACATTGATACCCATGGAAGAAGGAGAGCCATCCAAAAAAGTGATTGATCCGAAGACCTTGTTGCTGAGCGGGAAGGAATATCTGCAGCAGATAGAAGAAGAAGAGGTAAGTCTTGCTCTAGTTTGCAAACCGAAAGTAGTTCTTACTTCTACAAAAATTTCTGATTTTCCGATAGAAATACAAGAGATGTTAGACAATTACTGTGACATTGTTGTGGATGATTTACCTGATGAGCTGCCACCTATGAGAAAGATCAGCCATCAGATAGATTTTATCCTTGGTTCAAATCTGCCAAACAAGGCAGCCTACAGAATGAATCCCAAGGAAAATGAGGAAATCAGGAGACAAGTACAGGAATTGGTGGACAAGGGGCTGATTAGAGAAAGTTTGAGCCCATGTGCAATACTAGCAGTATTGAGCCCAAAGAAAGATGGAGGCTGGAGGATGTGTACTGATTCCAGAGTAATCAATAAGATCACAATTAGGTATAGATTCCCTTTTCCCAGAGTGGAGGACTTAATGGACTGTTTGAGTGGTGCTAAATATTTCTCAAAGACAAATTTAAAGAGTGGATACCATCATATTAGAATAAGAGAGGGTGATGAGTGGAAGACTGCCTTTAAGACAAATGAAGGATTATATGAATGGATGGTAATGCCTTTCGGGTTGTCAAATGCACCTAGCAATTTTATGAGACTTATGAATGAAGTATTTAAATAATTCATTGGTAATTTTGTGATAGTATATTTGGATGATATATTAGTTTTTAGCAGAACTAGAGAACAACATTTAAGGCATCTTAATCATGTCTTAAAAAAGTTGCACCAAGAGAAACTACTAATAAATTTGAAGAAATTCTCATTCATGAAAGAAGAGTTGGTGTATTTGGGGTTTGTTGTTTCTGCAGAAGGATTGAAGATGGACCCGGAAAAGGTTAAGGCAATTTTGGAGTGGCCTTCACCCATGAATGTCTTTGAGGTAAGAAGTTTCCATGGACTTGCTAGTTTTTACAGAAAATTTATAAGAAACTTCAGTAAGATTAATGCACCCATAATTGAGACAATAAAGAAGAGCAAACGGCCATTTAAGTGGATTACTGAAGCAGAGAGAAACTTTAAAGTTTTGAAGCAAAAGATAATGGAGAAGCCTGTTTTGATTCTGCCTAATTTTACTAAACCATTTCAAGTAAAGTGTGATGCCAATGGAGAGGCCATTGGTGCTATGTTGAGTCAGGATGATAGGCCTGTGGCATATTTTAGTGAAAAGCTAAATGACACCAGAAGAAATTATTCCTCTTATGAGAAGGAATTCTATGCAATTTTTCAGGCACTGAAGAAGTGGAGACATTATTTGATGTCCAGGGAATTTGTATTATATTCTGACAATCATGCTTTGCAGTATATTGTACAGCAGCCCAAGCTTAAACATAAGCATGCCAAATGGGTTGAGTATCTCCAAGGTTTTAATTTTGTTTTGAAACATATAAGTGGCCAAGAAAATAAAGTAGCTGATGCTTTGAGTGGGAGGCACATGCTTGTTCAAGAAACAAATTTTGAAGTTGTAGGATTTAATTTTCTCAAAGAATTGTATAAAACAGATCCATATTTTAAAGAAGCATTTGAGGCATGTAGTAACCCTGTTTTAACAGATAGAAGCCAGTGGCTGGATTATTTCCTGTAGGAGGACTTGTTATTCAGAAGAAGCCAATTGTGTACCAAAATGTTCCATGAGAGAAAATTTGATCAAAGAGAAGCATAGTGGTGGACTTGCTGGACACTTTGGTACTGATAAGACTTATGAGCAGCTAAGTCACTTCTATTACTAGCCTAAGATGAGAACATAAGTGGATAAGTTTGTGAAGAATTGCAAAATCTATCAATATGCCAAAGGAAGGAGCCAAAATGCAGAATTGTACACTCCCTTGCCTATTCCAGACAGGCCTTGGGACATGGTGAGTATGGATTTTGTTCTAGGATTGCCCAAGACTTAGAGAGGGAATTATGTAGTCTTTGTTGTAGTGGATAGATTCTCCAAAATGGCACATTTTATTCCATGCTATAAAACTAGTGATGCCACCCATGTTGCTAACTTGTTTTTCAAAGAAATTGTTAAATTGCATGGGTTGCCCAAGAGTATTGTTTCAGACAGAGACACCATATTTGTGAGTCACTTTTGGAGGAAATTGTGGAAGAAACTTGGTACCAAACTGAGTTTCAGCTCTGCTTATCACCCCCAAACTGATGGAAAAACTGAGGTAGTGAATAGGAGTCTGGGAAATTTATTGAGAAGTCTTGCAGGAGAGCATCCCAAGCAGTGGGATCATATTTTTCCCCAGGCAGAATATGCATATAATGACTCACCAAACAGGAGCACAAGGCAGAGTCCATTTCATATTGTTTATGGAATACACCCCAGAGGAATATCAGAGTTGAGAAATCTGGGAAGGGCAGAGCTAAGAAGTGTTGATGGTGAGGAATTTGCTTCAGAGATCCAGGCCATACATGAACAAGTGAAATAGCAACTACAAGGCAGTAGCATCAGATACAAAAGCAGAGCAGACTTGAGTAGAAAAGAATTTCATTTTGAAGTAGGAGATCAGGTTTTGACACACTTGAGAAAGGAGAGATTCCCAAAGAAGAAATATAACAAACTGAAGTTCAAAAATATTGGGCCATGCAAGATACTTAGAAAGTTTTCTGCAAATGCTTATGAGATTGAATTACCTCCTGATGTTGGAATATCTCCCATTTTTAGTGTTGCAGATTTGTACAAGTATGAAGATGATGGTGCCGAAGAAAGAGCAGCAGACAAGGAACAGATTGAGTGGAAGTACCTCCAGCACAGCCATTGCAACCAGAGAAGATATTGGACAAAAGAGTGTTCAAGAGGACTAGAGGACAAGAGTACTTTAAGTACTTAATCAAATGGAAGGACAAGCTAAAGGAAGATGCCACTTGGATGAATGAAGGAATGTTGCAGAAGATAGGTAGATCAGTGGAAGAGCTCATGGACAGGAGCCCATGAAGAAGATTTCCCTTGGGAGTATGATGCAGGGGCATTAGACACTAGCCAGCAATGTAGGAGGTTTGTCCACATGTTGTGGCTAGGAGGGCTTGAAATCCATCGAATTGTAATAGCTAGGTGTCAATACCTCAGCTGAATGTTTTTATTTAGATTAGTTAGAGTCCATAGGAGTCGAATAGGTTTGGATTCGATCTATCTGTCTGTTTCAGTTAATTGAATAATTGTAATTAGGCTTTTGGTTTTCCTAAACGGTCCTCACAGAGGAAAAGAACAGACAAATGTTCATGTATATAAATGTAATCCCTCGGATGTATGTAGAGAGGGGGAAGAGAAGGAGGAAAGGAGATTTTCTGAAATAGAATCTGTGTGTTCACAATTGCTTCCAGTTAAATAATTTCTGTACGCATTGGCCTTAGAGTTGTTTCGAATCCTTGATTGTGAAGAGATTGTTTAATTGTGAGGTGATTGAACTCTATGCACATATAATTACTGGGTTGAACCACTGTATAGATTATACATATCTCTGTCTACTATTTCCGTTGAAATTGTTCGAACAGGCTTTGTTGAATAAATCTCTACTCATAGAAGAAGTCTGCGTATTACTGTGGTCATTGTATTCTGTTTAAATGACAGAAGAATTCCCGCTTCATAACGAGACAAATTCGTTTTACTATCGGAACCCTGACCTGAGTTAAGGAACCAAAAGGATCGTGCAACCCTGGATGAACCTTGGTTAATCACTGTTTAAAAACCACGAGAGGATTTACAAAAGCGGATTTCCCATATCGCATCGCTTTTGGTGAATGAGCGGTATTTTCCTGTTGAGGAGCGATTCCACAGATCTGTCGACACGTGGCGAGGGGGACCCCTGGAAAACCACCGTTCAAAGCGTGCCATCGCACGTTATCGTTCGAAAAGGGGATTCGAGCGATATTGTCGAGAGCCGTTGATTTGGGAAGGGGCCATCGGACGGTGGTCGTTTGATAGAGATGCACGGGAGATAACTGGTACGGTGCGTGCATGAGATTGGTCTATTGTTTGTAGAGGTGGGGCCGGAGCCACATGGTTATTATATAGTCAATTGGTTAAAACAGAGCATCGGCATTAATACACATTCGAAGGGTTAAACTTCGATTATAAAGGTTCGGAGATATAAATAAATTGCAAAGGTTGTGGATAATGTTATTTATGAAATTCCACGAATTTGATAAATAACCTTCGAGGAAGGAAAAAAGAGAAGACCACGTGGAGGAGAAACAAGTACAGAAAGGGGGGGAGTTGACAGAGCCACGTCTACAGGAACCATCTCTCCTTAGGGGTCCAAAATTCAGTTTTGTTGCGTCAGAAATGCAATTAGTGAAACTGCCAGGGACCACCTTTCTTTTCCACATCACCTCTGTTCGCATTTGCACAACTTTACATTACTTACCTTTCCTATTCACTTGTCACTTCATATGGCTCGAATACATTATAAACCCTTTTATTAGGATTCAGGCGCAATTAACATTACTTACCTTTCACCATTCCACTCCCATCGCACATTGAAAAATATACCACTTCACACTTTGGAAAAAATAACTTATCCCATTTCACCAACCTTTAAGTCTTGCGATTGCTGATGTGCGATATGTATCGCATCGCGCAAATGTTAAATTTTCCCTTTTCACATCACATCGCAAATATCTTATCTCATTGCAACTTTAAATGTTTAACCATATTGCAAAACTTATCCGGCCCTGATTGCGATTTGCGATGCAGTTGGCCCACCATAACTGCTCTCTGCTATAGTATGCTCATCATTATACTCTCGCTAATTTTGCTCCATATCATCGAAACCATCACCCCTCCTGCAACGTCACCTATGCACTTTGCATCGTATCGTCGATCCCATTCCTCATAACATAAATCTTAAAACTTGCGATGTGCGATATTGACATGGATGTGATGAAGTTCAAAAGCTAAAACCTACAGAATTTCAAGTCCAGGTGTATGGGATTTTTACATTATTTTATGAAGAAAGGGGTAAAAACGAAAGAAGGACTCAGGTAGGATAAGACCCGACAAAAAGAAAAATGCGTTCATTTAGAACTATGATAATATAACATCGAGGTTCATGGTAAAATGAATTTTTCCAACACAACACTAAGTTTTCCAGTGCAACACTAAAAAGGTGGTGACTCAACAACAGTATTCCAATAGAACAAGTCTAGAAACATAGATGCACTCCTTTTAGATTGATTTCTTTCCTTTCTTGTTAGCTTTTAGATATTTTTAGTATGCCTTATCACTCAGGAATTGATTGTAAAACTTCATTTATATTTTACATTTTAGATAAATACTTCATTCATAGAAGTATTTAGTGTGATATTTTTGAGGCCAAGACCTTTTCAACTTTGTAAAAATTTTCTCCATAGTTTCTAATTAAAGTATTTCAGCTCTTGTTTTGACAGAATTTGTGTTTCTCCTACGTTTTTCCAGTATTTCCATATATGTTCTCTTCATCTGATTTAATTCATGTACAGTTATCCAATTGAAAATTTAATTGAATCTCAGTTTCATTTTCAATTACTTGTGAAGTTGTAATTTGATTAAGAGATTAATTTAAAGGACTATCTGTTATTGCAAATTCCTCTTAAAATCTAAATTACATGAGGTTTTTGTAATGACTTGATTATATTTTGTTTATTATGAAAACATAGTTTTCATAATTTATGCATATCTTCAGAGTTGCATATAAGAGCTGGGTAAGGATAGATTGGGCTTCGATCTCTCTGAAATCCCCTGCAGAACTATAATTGTTTAAAGATATTAGTATATTGGACTCTTTGTTCGATCAAAATCCTCTTTGAAAATGGTTATTGTTTGTCCTTCTATATTTTTCTGAATATGTTTTGTTGGGATGTAGAAATATTCTACACGCATTGAAATCTTTTTATTGGTTAAGTAGTCAATCTGGCTGCTACATTATTAGGGATATCCTTACATTATTCTGTCAAATTATTATACAAAACAAGGCATTCGGTGAGGTTGGAAGCTGACACTTTGAGAAAGAAATATGCTAAGTAGGGATTTATTCATGAATAGGGATTACCATTGATAGTCAACCACCCCTAATTAAAACCATAAATCTGGCCATTGTGCTTCAAAGGTTGTTTTTATATGATAGTGAATAGCGTTAAACAAGGCCTTGTAACAACTGAGGGAGCCCCCTATGGTTCAGGGGCTAGCTTGAACCTAAAGCCGGTTGAGTTGGTTTCCTGGCATAGTTTTTGCAGCCAAGGACTGCCTATGGGTAACATATACAACATTTGGCGTCATTTTTGGGGAACAAAGTAACAAAGATATTTTTCCTGGGGTATGATAAGGACTAGATCTATTGCTTGCTAGTGAACAAGGAATAGGCATTTGCATTGGTTTCATTATTTTCACCTGGGAACTCCACTTTTTCGGATGGCGATTCCACTGGGAAACCAATCCCACTCTTTTCATATTTCAGCTACCTTTACTGGTATGCAAGGTTTCTTTATACTTGCAATCTGAAATATATGTATCTTCCTCTTAACCATTGTCAGAAACCTAAAATGTGAGTATAGGATGCAGCTCTTAAAGTACACCTGTGAGTATAAGTTTTGAATGGGATTTTATGTTCATATTGTATATATTCTTCATATTTTCAGCTATTGGCAACGTGTTTTGTCAAATAATCCACTCCGCACATGGTTACATTGGAAAACATATTACACCTAACAGTGCAACATTTTCCAGTTTAGTTATATAGGAGTTTGGGGATTCAATAAATATTTGGAGTTTCAGTATGTAGTAGATCAACGTGTTCATTTTTTAAGAAATGGTGTGATTTGAAGAGTATATGATAGATCAACTTATATTTTTAGCCTCTATAGTTTTTGAATTTTTCAGATTTCAGTATGAAAGAGTATCCATATTAGTTCTGGCATATGGTTGCATTTCATAGTTGCAGGTTGCAGTATGCGCTAGAAAGATATTCAAATGACATGATTGATCCGTGAGAATTGGTTATGGAAGATGATGGTTGATGATCAGGTTTACAGTATGATTCCATGCCTAATGCTAAAGACCACTGATCTACTTGTTCTCTGCATCCCACAGGGGGAAGCAGTCCCCAGATGGAGGGGATGTTATAAGAGTATCTAGTATTGATAGGCTAGCATAATTAGTCAAATAATTTTGAAAATGTTAAGAATAAATTATCAAAGGATAATTTTATTCAAAGGGTTATATGTTTCTTAGGATGTTAATACTATCCTAGGTTATTTAACTCTTATCCTAAGTTTCAAAACTTATATACATTACTCTGCATTCATTATATTTCCCTTTTCATTTTCATTTCCCTAATTCATTCCCATTTATTTCATTACCGCACACCCATATTATTTTTCGCATCATAAAAATCGCAAAATCCTTTGATTACCTCTTCCAAACCTTTGAAATGCAATTTGTGGAACTACCGGGGACCACCTCTCTTTTCCACATCACCTCTGTTCGCATTTGCACAAATTTACATTACTTACATTTCCTATTCACTTGCCAGTTCATATGCCTTGAATACCTTACAAACCCTTTTATTATGATTCAGGCACAATTAAAATTACTTACCTTTCACCGTTATTCTCCCATCGCACATTGCAAAATATACCACTTCGCACTTCGACAAAAATAACTTATCCCATTTCGTCAACCTTTAAATCTTGTGATCACCGATGTGCGATATGTATTGCATCACACAAATATTAATTTTTCCCTTTTCGTATCACATCGCAAATATTTTATCGCATCGCAACTTTAAATTCTTAACCATATTGCAAAACTTATCCGGTCCCAGTTGCGATTTGCAATGTGGTTGGCCCACCATAACTGCTCTCCACTATACTCGGCTCACCGCTATGCTCCCTCTAATTCTGCTCCATATCATCAAAACCATCACCCCTCCTACCACGTCACCTCCACAAATCGCATCGCATCGCTGATCCCATTTCTAATAACATGAAGGGATCGCATCCCATTCTTAAAACATGAATCTTAAAACATGTGATGTGCGATATTGACATCGATGCGATGAAGTTCAAAAGCTAAAACCTACATAATTTCAAGTCCAGGTGTATGGGATTTTTACGTTGTTTTATGAAGAAAGGGGTAAACACAGCAGAAGAACCTGGGTGGGAGATAGACACCACGAGTGTTACACAGTAATTTGTCACTGTCCCTGCAATTCCCATCTCGCCCATTGGAGGGTCGTTTCTGTGACCCATAAGCAGTGTCATGCCTTGCAAATACCATCATTGCATCCCTTTCCATGAGGACAACATCCTTTCTGTTGATCGTTTCCTGAGCAGACCCCTAAAAGCACATGTTTTTGCCTTGGCGCTGGTAACCCGTTATGTCCTCGCGCCAATGAGGGAAATTAACACTGAGCCCGCATCAATGGGCGCTTTGTCCCAGTTAAGCACCCGCGCCAATCTACTTATGGAAAGTTTTTTAAAAAAAGAGGCGAAGTTTCGATTACAACAACTTTGTGGATGAGTCATGAGTGGTTTCGACTGAATAACCACGACCTTCCTCCTTTGGCCTCTTGTTTCCACCTTATGGGGAACCTCCCAAGGGATAAGGCCTCCCTTCCACTATTGTAGGGATCCCAATCTCCTCCTCTCCTCTATAAATATAGCCATCTTCCATTGATAAAGGGGTTGAATGGTTGAGAAAAGTAGTCTTAATAGCCTTCAAGAGCCCTCAATAGCCTAGAGAATACTGAAAGAGCCTTGATAGTCCTCATAGAGCCAAATCAGTAGCAAGGAGATTATTGTCAAGACCACTGAAGAGAGAGGCTTGTCCCATTCCCGACGAGCTTTATCGAGACGTACTCCACTGTCGACCCGCCAAAGGAAGATCCAGCGTCAGAGCGCAGGTTGTATCTTTCTTTGTATTGATTAATGATAAGCAACTTTGGTTATGGTTCCACTCATATTGTTCATACTTTGTGATCATGAGTTGTAACTTCTCTGATTGATACATAATTGCATATATTGGGTTTTACGCTTCTGTGTTCGTCGTGTTTCTTGTCTGTGCAGGTGTTCGATCGCGCCAAGCGGGAGGATTGTGATCTTCCAGAACGAGCAAACGGGAGCACTATCTTCTCCGCAAACAACAACGTTGGACTTAAGGTAGGCCTTTCTTGCAATTTGGTCTATTTTAATTAGGAAATTGTGCCTTAGTGTGACACGATTGTTGCTAGACCCGATCTGGGCTAGTAGGGATCGCCTCTATCCACAGAGGGGATTTACCTCTACAACAAACTGGCGACTCTGCTAGGGATTTCCTCACTAGGAGAATGGCTGGATGAGCCCATATCTGAACCTGCTGCTAGATCTTGTAGCAGACAGCGAGGACTAGGAGGAATAATAGCAGCTAGAAAAGGCGAACCCAATGTAAGAGGAGGGAAATATATCCCTATTCTGAATCCAGACCAAGCGTCGGATAAGGGCCAATTGAACTCAACTGATCCTCCAAAGGGAAGCTTAGATAGAACCAGTCCCCCGTCGGGAAACTCGGAAACGATGGGTTGCTGAGGTTCAGCAGATGACTGAGAGACCTCTGATTCCAAAGTGGACCTCTCCCCTTCTTCGCCTGTTTCTGCGTCCTCCTCATCTACTTCGCCTGGTGAAAGTCTGGATTCAAGTAACCAGGTGGCTAAGAAGAAGAAGAAGAAGACAAAGAAGAAGAAGTCTGATAGGGGAGAGGCTAAGGCTGCAGCTACTGCTTCTAACGCGTCTCCTCTTGACAAACCTTCCAACCCTCCGCGGAAAGTCAAGTTCCCCTGCATGTTGTGCCAAGGAAACCATCTTCTTCGAGATTGCCTTAGCATTCCCAAGGTGCTCGAAGTATGGTCCAATGGTCGTCCACCGTTGTCGTTGGCTTTTGGGAGTTAGGTTGGGGGCACATCTTCAGCTAGTGCTGGTAAAGCTCCTACGAAGTAGGGTAAGCTTGCCATCCCTGTAAGTTGTGTGAAGGGAACCATGCCATTCACCTTTGTCCGTATATGGATGAAGCCAAACAAGTGTTGGACAACCCAACTGTTTCTACACCATGCCTTCTGGCTGGTTATAAACAACTTTCTTTGAGTCCTCCACCAGCTGATCCTACAATTGGTCAAGAGTTATCCTTGGTCAATCCTGCTCCCCCGGAAATTCAAATTCAGGAATCCGTTCCCGACCAACCATTGGTCGTGGGATCAGTTGAACTGGCCCCGTCTGCGGTGCACTAGGTCTTTTCCGTTGAGAGTGGATCTCACACCCCTCAGGTTCTTCTTGTTTCTTCAGATTCCTCGAACTTGGAGAAAGATTCTCCTATCCCTATATCTCAAGAAGCTGCTCCTTCGCCTCCCGTGATGGAGGTCCCGGAGGATACTCCTCCCGCCTTCAAGATGGAGGTCGTGGAGGATGCTCCTTCTTCTTCCGTAACACCAGGGGAAGCCCATCTCAGTTCTATGGTAGCCCCTCCGAGTAGTTTGGTCGCTTCCTTTGATTGGAATTGATTTGCGGGATACCGCCTTCCATCTTATGTACCTTTTGAGATAACGGTACAGACCTTTGGTCTGGTCGTACCCAACACGCTTATAGATGAAGGTGCGTCTGTTAGTATTTTATCCTCAACTACTTGGCAAGCTTTCGGTTCGCTGCTGCTTGTGCCTGTTACGCAGAATCTGTTGGCATTTAACAGAAGAACTAGTCAACCGTTAGGGATCCTTCCAAGGTTACCTATTACTTTGGGAGGTAAACCCGTCCATATGGACGTGATGGTTGTTCTAGGCCCCTTGGATTTCAATCTTCTTTTGGGGTGCGATTACACCTATGCCATGGGAGCGCTTGTCTCCTCCCTTTTTTCGTGTGGTCTGTTTTCCACATGAAGCACGGATTGTGACCATTGATCAGCTTTTATTCTTTGGTCCTGATGTGGCA
Source organism: Pinus albicaulis (assembly GCA_034641835.2). NCBI lineage: Eukaryota > Viridiplantae > Streptophyta > Pinopsida > Pinales > Pinaceae > Pinus > Pinus albicaulis. Next base: position 1,567,576,463 of record CM076580.1, read on the forward strand.
GCTAGCCCGCCATGATCCCTTCCTGGTTTTTATCCACCCATTGTATCTGCCCCACCGCAGGTCAACTATGTGGCTACCTACCCCGTGCCTGTACTCAGTGACGATGCCGTCGTGCATAGTGTGCTGGGGGAATTGGGTCCTGACTTCCAGGATGTTTTCCTTCCATCGGGAGTGGAACTCTTGGAAGCGATGACTTCTTGTTCATTATGATGAGGTCGTCGGAGCATGGTTCCTTTCCTGTGTCAAGCTCCTTAAAAAATGAAACAAGGTCACCAGAGTAGAGTTCCTTGTCTTGTGTCAAGCTCCTTAAAAAATGAAACAAGGTTGTCAGAGCAGGGTTCTTTTTCTTGTGTCAAGCTCGTTAAAAAATGAAACAAGGTCATCGGAGCATAGTTCATTTTCTTGTGTCAATCTCATTAAAAAATGAAACAAGGTGTTATGAGGATAGTTCTTTTAATGTGTCAACCTCGTTAAAACAATGAAACACTTTCCTGTTCAATTCGAGTCTTTGATAAGATCTCGTAAAATCCCAGTCGAGTCTTTCTCTTGATCTCGTAACTTGAACCTTCACTCCATCTACCTTTCATATGGATTGAAGCTTGGGGGGCATGTACCTCGAATTGAGTCACCATGCTGGGGGCATGCTCACCTTTTCAAGCATAGTTTGTTTCCGTTTCAAGCTTGTGTAAAAATGAAACCGGTTTCAAGCGTAGTTTATCTTTGTTTCAAGCTTGTGTAAAAATAAAACCATTCCCATTTTACCTCTTGTGATTGCCATTTTATCAGCCTTTTTTTTCCAGATGAACCTTGGTTTTCTCACTCCATCGTCATTATCTGCTTGGCCGATTATATGCCTTCACTTGGTTGTTTTACCTGTTCCTGAGGAACCGTTGCGATGAGTGGTCTTGTTAGCCAGCCTCTTGACCTTTACTTGTTTTGAGCAGTTCCACCATTACCGGAACCAGTTGCTACCCTTTATACCACTCGTTCCTCCAGGAGGAGTCAACTTTCAGCGCTTTTCTGACTCTCTAAACATGAAAAGATTGTCGAGTCGCTTGTCGTTTTGATCTCGTTAAATTGGCTGCAAAACAACATCTACTCAGTATACGTTTACCCCTTTTTCGAGCTGGGATAGATTATTTACGAAAAAGGAATACACTAGCCTATTGCGACTAGGAGGTTTTCTCAGACATAGTTTTCTACCTTTTCAGATCTGAGGAACTATTTACGAAAAGGGACTGTTGGAGTTTACTTTTCTGTTGTCTTTTCAAACTCTCTAAACATGAAAAGACGCCGAGTTCTTCCTTTGTCAGACTCGTTAAACCATGATGACATCGGATTCAGTCGTAATAACGATATTCGAGTTTCTCCTTCCTAGGGCTCGTAAAATGTACTAGGTTAGGTTTGTCCGAAGGACGAATTTATATGACAAGCATATGGTATCCTCTTCAAGTTTGTGTAAAAATAAAGAGGTACTCGCCAGAAATGGTGGGGAAAATGGAACCAGTATCGTCGTCGTGTCGGCAGTATGTCGCTCTTGAATATGGCACTTTTCTGCATTCGTGTCGGGTTGGGGACATCTCATCTCACTCTCTGTTTGCCTCCGTGGGTTTGGGTAATCCTTTTTGACCTCTCATCTGCTCTTTGCCTCGTTGTCATGATCTCTGATCTTTTTATGTCAAATATTGCCAAATCCACTGTCGTGCTGCCAGTATGTTCAAGAGAAGTTGACCTCTGCAAAGTTTCAACCCTCCTCTGATTCTCATTTGATCCTCATTCACAACACATTATGTATCTATGTCTCGTGTCAATGATGTGGGAAACACTATGGCCCACCTTCGATCAAGATCACTTCCTGTCGACTTCAGTTCATTATCCAGGAAGCTGATCTAGAGACTCCCTTCCGGTACCTTGGAGCCTGCATGCCTCAATGGCAGGTTCTTCGCATTCGACGCAAGGTTTTCATCATTGACCTTCGATCGGATGATTCTGCGGGTGTTCAACGCCAGCTCACTGTTCATATTCCGTGGATCGTACCTATAGTACCTTGAGGGCCATTGTCATTATTGGTGGTTCCTCTCGCGTCTGTTAACAACTTTCATTATTGGTTGGTAATTAGACGATGTTCTTGCATGTTTGACTTCAACTCACTTATTCACATGCTTGAACTTGTACTTTGTTCGGGTCGAGATGGAGCGCAAGACCCTGGATTTTATCTGTTGAAATCTAGGCTATGATTTTGTGGATTATTATGATTAGTTACATGACTCATTGATTGGATGGCTGCGACCATACCTGAGTCTATTTATCGATCCTTACTAGATGACTGCATCCATGCCTTGGATCTTGATTATTGTATACTCTGTTATGGATGGCTGCGCCCATGCCACATATATCATGTATTTGAGATATCAGTTGTATTTGACTACGCAGATTTTCCGACGGCAGTGTTTTCAGTTCGACACGTTCTCGTAAAGCATTTCACCCCTCTCTCTCTCTCGGGCCTCATGCTTTAGGGGGCATCTGTTATACAGTAATTTGTCACCGTCCTTGCAATCCCCATCTCGCCCATTGGAAGGTCGTTTCTATGACCCATAAGCAGTGTGATGCCTTGCAAATACCATCATTGCATCCCTTTCCATGAGAACAACATCCCTTCTGTTGATCATTTCCTGAGCAGACCCCTAAAAGCATGTATTTGCCTTGGCGCTGGTAGCCCATTATGTCTTCACGCTAATGAGGAAAATTAATACTAAGCCCGCGCCAGTTGGCGCTCTGTCCCAGTTAAGCACCCGCGCCAATCTGCTTATGGAAAGTTTTTAAAAAAAAGAGGCGAAGTTTCGAATACAACAACTTCGTGGATGAGTCATGAGGAGTGGTTTCGACTGAATAACCACGGCCTTCCTCCTTTGGCCTCTTGTTTTCACCTTATGGGGAACCTCCCAAGGGATAAGGCCTCCCTTCCACTATTGTAGGAATCCCAACCTCATCCTCTCCTCTATAAATATAGCCATCTTCCATTGATGAAGGCGCTGAATGGTTGAGCAAAGTAGTCTTAGTAGCCTTCAAGAGCCCTCAATAGCCTAGAGAATGCTGAAAGAGCCTTGATAGTCCTCATAAAGCCAAATCAGTAACAAGGAGATTATAGTCAAGACAACCGAAGAGATAGGCTTGTCCCATTCCTGACAAGCTTTATCGAGACGTACTCCGTTGTCGACCCGCCGAAGGAAGATCCAGCGTCAGAGCGCAGGTTGTATCTTTCTTTGTATTGATTAATGATAAGCGACTTTGGTTATGGTTCCACTCGTATTGTTCATACTTTGTGATCATGAGTTGTATCTACTCTGACTGATACATAATTGCATATATTGGGTTTTACGCTTGTGTGTTCGTCGTGTTTCTTGTCTGTGCAGGTGTTCGAATGCGCCAAGCGGGAGGATTGTGATCTGCCAGAGCGAGCAAACGGGAGCGCTATCTTCTCTGCGAACAACAATGTTGGACTTAAGGTAGGCCTTTCTCGCAATTTGCTCTATTGTAATTAGGAACTTGCGCCTTATTGTGACACGATTGTTGCTAGACCCGATCTAGGCTAGTAGGAATCGTCTCTGTCCGCAAAGGGGATTTACCTCTACAACAACGGGTCAAGTCGGACAAAGAGAAAAATGTGTTCATTCAGAACTATGATAATATAAAATCAAGATTCATGATAAAACAGATTTTGCCAACACAACACTCAGTTTTCTAGCCCAGTACTAAAATGGTGGTGACTCAGCAACAGTCTTTCAGCAGAACAGGGCTAGAAACGCAGATGCACCCCCTTTAGATTGATTTCTTTCCTTTCTTGTTAGTTTTTAGATATTTTTAGTATGCCTTGTTACTCAGTCATTGATTGTAATATTTTACATTTTGTATAAATACTTCATTCATGGAAGTATTCGAGGTGGGATTTTTGAGGCCGAGACCTTTTCATCTTTGTAAAACTTTTCTCCATAAATTCCAATTAAAGTATTTCAGCTTTGGCTTTGACAAAATTTGTGTTTCTCGTACGTTTTTCCAGTATTTCCATATATGTTTTCTTCATATGATTTAATTCATGTACAGTTATCCAATTGAAAATTTAATTGAACCTCAGTTTCATTTTCAATTCGTTGTGAATTTGTAATTTTATTAAGAGATTAATTTACAGGGCGATATGTTATTGTAAATTCCTCTTCAAATCTAAATTACACAAGGTTTCTGTATTGACTTGATTATATTTTGTTTATTATGAAAACATAGTTTTCATAATTTCATAAAACTATAATTGTTTAAAGAGATTAGTATGTCAGACTGTCTGTTTGACCAAGCTCCTCTTTGAAACTGATTATTGTTTGTCCTTCTATCTTCTCCTAAATATGTTTTGTTGGGTTGTAGAAATCTTCTTCACACATCCAAATCTCCATAGTGGTTAAGTAGTCAGTCTGGCTGCTACATTATTAGGGATCTCCTTACATTCTTCTTTCAAATTCTTATACAAATCAAGTCGTTATGTCAGGCTGGAAGCTGACATTTTGAGAAAGGACTCTGTGAAGGAGGGACTTATTCATGAATAGGGATTGTCATTGATAGCCAACCACCCCCAATTAAAACCATAAATCTGGCCATTGTGCTTCAAAGGTTGTTGTTCGGTGACAATGAATAGCATTAAACAAGGCCTCGTAACAACTGAGGGAGCCCCCTCTAGTTCTAGGGCCAACTTGAACCTAAAGTCGGTTGAGTTGGTTTCCTGGCGTAGTTTTTGCAGCGAAGGACTACCTACGGGAAACATATACAATACTTACCATAATTACAGCAGTTGGGGTAGATCCCACAGCTGCCAGCTGATCATGAATTTCCTGAAGTCTCGTTAAGAATGGATTAATGTGCTCCCCCTTCTGCATCTGGATCATCTAGAGCTTTTGCCCTAAGTACCTCTTTCGCTGCTCGGAACTTCCTTCATATAGCAAGGCCAAGGCATCTCATATCTCCTTGGTTTTGTTCTTGCCAGCTATATGCGAGACTATATGATCCTTGACACCATCAAGGATAAGTCTCTTGGCCTTTACCATATCGAACTTGTACTTTTTGTTATAATCCATACCTATAGACTGCACAACAACCACGTTATCCAAAAACGTCTTGAGATCATATTCATCTAGAAGGAATTTGATCCTTTCCCTCCAGATTACGTAGTTGGAGGATCCCTCCAACCGATCCTGATCTCTAAGACCATGAGATGTCATCTCAACCAAAAATTGTCGAACTTCTTCCTCTTTCTCCCTACTGCGTAGCTTCTAGGCTGGCTTATACACTCCCTAATGGAGTGGGTAACTCTACTACTCCTCGGTTTCCCAACACTGAGAAATGTTGAATTCCTCAACAAAGGAACCTAGTAAGGAAGAATTCCCTGCTATGTTGTCTTCTTCTTCTTCAATGCTTCTCTGCCAAACAACAGCTTGCAGAAAAACTGCGTCCCTCTAGCTATGTGTGAAAGCTCTAGCTACTCCTTCTGCCTATACAAGGCCTTGATCTGGAAGTCTTACCTCTCTGTCGACTCACTCAAAGAGAGACAACCTCGAGGATTTAGCCCTCCTGGCTAGAACTGCACAATCCCTCTCAAGATTCGATCTGACACTGTTGCAGCAATTAGGCCTTCACTTCAGTGCTCAAATCTACTCTTCTTGTTTCACATCAACTGCTCTGATACCATGTGAAAATTCCTAGATCTAACAATCTCAGGAATCCTACTACAACTAGCTGAATTTACTACTACTATTTTCTTCATGAATTATTGCAGTAAATTACTGAAGGAGCCTACACTTATTACTTTATGATTCTGAAACAAGGAAACTAAGCAAAGAACAAATCACACATAGGACACCTTTATTTTGGACTAAGTCCTCAGAAAATCCCAATGCAGCAAAACTGGTGCAGTAGATCTGAGGGTTTATATTATTAAGTAGCAGTTTCTGAATACAATCTCTGAATTCCTTGCTAGCTATCCAGTATAGAGAAATCACAGCAGACAAAAATATTGTGAGTTTACCTCACACTGCAAGTCCCCACTGATCTGGTAGCTGAACTAGTGAAACCCCAACACCCTTTGTGATGCCTTTGCGCAGTAGTTGTGTAGGCCTGCTTGGGGACCTCTGTGGACTACGTCACCTCCTCTCTCGAATCGATTTGGTCCTCGAAAAGTCGAATTCTAGCCCTCCGGGCTCAAAACCCCGATCTCCTAGCCAATCTCGGACTATCTCTTGAAAAAACTGTGTTGCCTCTATGTGGGCCTGAGTCACACCTTCTGGGGCTTGCGTCACACCGTATGGAGGCTGTGTTGCATCCTCTACTAGCTCTGTTGCCTTTCTGCTTAGTATTCTTGGTCCCGGAGAAGATCCTCCGACTAATAACTGTCTCTGCCCCTCATTACGATCGAATCACTTAGATTTGATCTTTGTCCGAGCACTGCTGCATCAGAAGCATTCGATCACTTGATTCACTCGGTGTGTCTTTCCAAATGACCCTCAAGTCTTCCTTTATAGTCTTCTCGTTGAGATATCAATGGTCAAGATTAGATCTCTAATCAATGACTAAGATTATAACTTGACTTGATCTTCGGTTTTTCTAGATTATTCTCACTTTGTTTTCTTAATACCCTTTAATTATTTAATTTCCCTAAATTTAGACTTAGGGTCCCCATTAATTAATTAATTTTTATAATAAAACATATTTCGAGTCGAATTTTCACAAACGGTTTCTGGGTTCTCTGGAATATATGTGCCTAATTCTCTCAACAAATTTGGAGACTTAGAGCACTTCCAATGCTACCAAAAATAAACACAAATGAGGTGCCATTGAATTGTATTTATATGCTTCTTTGGAGACCCAATTTGACTTTAAAGTTGACCTGTACTTTTTGTGCACATGTGGGTTTTGACATTAAAAATATATTTTTCCTTGACCAAATTAAATTCCTACAAGGGAAAAAAGGCTCTTCTCTGAATGAGGAAGGTTGTCCAAAGGAGGAAATTTGTTCTTGGGTTGCTAAATTAACAATGTAGAAAAACATTATAATACTTAGCTTTATTTGGTTCATTACTCTATTTGATCCAATCGTTGGACTTACTCAACCTACTTAATTGTGCTTGAGTAGTTCTTAGAGGTTCTAAAGGGGAGCAATGTGCTTCACTCCAATGGCAAGAACAATTAGAACACTATATTCACCAAAGGCCTCGTTGACCAAGGTAACTAATAAGGGTGTCTGTGTGTGGGAGAGAGAGAGAGAGAGACTCCATGCACTCCAATGTGTTGGACTCACTCAACCTACCTGACCTACCCAATTGTGCTTGAGAAGTTGTTAGAGGTTCCAAAGGGGAACAATGTGCCTCCCTTTGATGGAATGAGAAATTTAAACACTATATTCACCAAAGGTCTTACTATGCAAGGTAACTAAGTGTGTGTGACTCCATGCACTCCAATGAGGTGGACTCATTCAAACTCCCCAATTGTGCTTGTGTAGTTCTTAGAAGTTCCAAAGGGGAACAATGTGCCTCCCTCTGATGAAAAGACAGTATATTCACCGAAGAACTCACTAAGCAAGGTAACTAATGTGTGTGCATGCATGTGTGCGGGGTGTATGTGTGTGCATATGTATGTGTGTGTGTGTGTGTTTTAGGGGGGCAGGGGTGTGTGGGTGGGAATGTGTGTGTCCAGGTGAGTTTGTGCATAAAAATCGATGTGTGTGTGTGAGAGAGCACGTGCATAGGCGTGCGCACACATGTGTGCACATATGTGTGCACATATGTGTGGGAATGTAAGTGTGCATGCGTGGATGTGTGGGAGTGTGTGTACATACATACCCATATACACAGACACATGCACAGACAAACATTGTGTGTGTGGGAGGGTATAGGGGGTGCACACACATGCAAACACACCCACCTCCACACACATGAACACATATACATCCACATTCACGCACACATACACCAACCCAATGTTGTGTGAGTTTGTGTGTGCGTGGGTGGGTGGGTGGGTGTACGTGTGTTTCTAAGAATGTGCGTGCCTAGGTGCATGCACGTGTGTGCATGTGTGTGCACACATGCTCCTCACCATAACGTATTTTTTTCGGTGCCTCTCCTCTTTACCATATATCATAAGTGTGCGCATATGCTCCTTAACATATCGTCTTTTCCTCGTTGCCTCTCCTCTTTACCATATATCATAATCCTCCCTAAAATCTTCCTCCTATTTACTCTACCCCTCTATTGTGCTTTTTCTTTACCCTCCATCTTCCTTTTCCTTTGTGACGCCTCAACTCTATTTCTCATCATCTCACAAACCATAGTTCAATAAAATAAACTATATTTTATTCCGCTTTCATACTTGTACAATTCATGTATAGTTGTCTTTTCTATCTTCTCTTATGGTCTCATTTACCAATTAACTCATCTAGGGAGAGGGGATATGACATAGTTCCCTAAAACACATTGGGGAGGGTGGCACACAAGGTGGTGGGGTATAATGGACATGTGTTAAATTCTGAAGATGTTCTATGCTAGATGCAAATATACTTTAAAATTATAGGGCTCAATGAAAGTAAGATGCAGATAGAACAACCAATAGATCGATGGAAGACAAGCCAAAAACAAAGATAAAGAATGGTGGCGTTACGTTGGTCAGCAAGATGCTTCTACCAACAAAGTCTCCATAAGTTCAGCCAACCCAATGTTTCACACAACCCCAAGACGTCTCATCAAGAATACTCCACCAAGACGTTGCGCCAAGAAGCCCTAAACGCAAAACCAAGAACGCTGCTCCATCACCATCTAAGAGAGAAGAAAAATGCTCCACAAAAAATGTGTGTAAAATGAACTCCAAGTCTCTCCAATATATAGTCATCTATGGGGGTGTGTGACACATCTCTTATGCATGTGGGATAAATCAGGCTGACCTTGCACATGTGGAATAAATTCAAAATACATGTTCTACTCATCTGATCAAGATGATCTTTAAATCGATCTTGCACCTCTCTAAAAGAGGAATCCAATAAAAATATTGGCATTGACATCTAACCATAACAACATGGAGTTTGGACCTAGTTTCCCAAAATTAACTCTCCCTCTCAACTAGGGAGAACTCCATACACCAGTGCCATCCAAACATTGTGCGTCATCCCGTCGTAACTTGCTTCGTTGGCTTTTTTATTTCAAAACAAAAGGTGAGTCACAAAGACATCACTTTCGGCTAACCCGAAGTCAGCTCAGAGGTCTGAAACCTCTATATGTAATATCCCAAATGGGATATTTTATCTAAAAATGCAAAAATAGACTTAAGCAGCAAAATAAACAGAAATAAACACAGCCACCAATATAACACAATGGATGTCGATAAAATCACTGAGCCATTTTATTAATCTATGGTAGAAAGTACATCAACATAAAGGAACAACATAACCTGAGCTTGCCAAGCAAGTAGAGCAAAACCTAGAAATATCTCTGGCCCAATTGATGAATGACTTTGGCAATGATGAAGACGGCTCGGCAAGAAGGCTGCTACAAATCGGCTACGGCAAAATCGTCACTAAACCCACTGAAGCCCAAGTTGAAGATCCAGATGATCCTCACACCAATCCCTGAAGCTCTACGAAAATTTTGAATAAAGTTTCCTCAAGAGAGTTGGGTTTTCGTCCAACACTTATAAATCACCCGAGGGTTTCTGTCCTAGGGCTACCGCTGAAGTAGAGAACCACGTCTCACACCTCTCATATAATAAAATAACATGATCCACCGATATCTCTCAATGGCCTCCTCCCTTTCTTTTATAGAACTCTTGGGACCTTCTAGAGCATTATTTTATTATTATTTTATTCAGGGAGCACTTTTCCCTCTTATTAAAATATTCCTTTTTAATGCAGAAAAGGGTAAATCAGTTACCATGCCTCCTCCGATCACTGAAACCCGTGTCCAACCATCCCAACATGTAGGTATCCTCGTCTCAATTCCAATGAGCTATTACACTAAGGTGTTCCATCATGAATTCCTTCTGGAATGCCACCTTGAGCATAATCAGCTGACTTAAGCCCATAAATAACTCAAATTTCTGAAAGTTGTCGGAATGCACCGGAACGAAAGCCAAACTACTCGGATGATGGAATAAATCAAGCGAATGCCACCGAACACAATGGAAACTCCTCAAAACTTCTCCAAAGATCCACCGGGCCCGCTGATGACACCAACCTCTACCTGTGACCGATCTGGTCCTAACTCTTGAAGTCCCTCCTAGCCCTGTCATAGGTGACACCAAAAAAG